>PVIY010015017.1:0-54956 GCA_004026745.1 Myrmecophaga tridactyla
TCTGCGAGCTCGCCCCCAAACCCACCCAGTGTACCGGTTTGCCTGGCACGGCTGAAGCAATCCGCGGCAACACAGTCACATTGTGACAGTTATATCATTACTCAGTCATCCTCGAGAAACATGGCTACTGGAACACAGCTCTACATTTTCAGGCAGTTCCCTCCAGCCTCTCCATTACATCTTGACTAACAAGATGATATCTATTTAATGCATAAGAATAACCTCCAGGATAACCTCTCGACTCTGTTTGGAATCTCTCAGCCATTGACACTTCATCTGTCTCATTTCCCTCTTCCCCCTTTTGGTTGAGAAGGTTTTCTCAATCCCTTGATGCTGAGTCTCAGCTCATTCTAGGATTTCTGTCCCACGTTGCCAGGAAGGTCCACACCCCTGGGAGTCATGTCCCATGTAGACAGGGGGAGGGTGGTGAGATTGCTTGGGCCCAGGATTTTGATGATGGCCAAGACTTCAAGGCCTCAGGACACAGAGCAGTTCAGGGCTGCGGGCACTGGGTCCCTGTCCCTGAGTCAGGGGATGTGGAGAGCAGGAGGGAGGGGGGAAATTCTGCTTTGCTGCTGTTGGGGTAGACTTCTCCATCCCCCTTGCTCTGTCTGGAGGCCAAAGTTACCAGATAAACATTCTAGATCCCAAATATTTCCAGCATCCTCTATCTCATAGACTCCATCCCTGCCTTCCTGGTTGTCAATTTCTGAAGAAGTAGGTCAGTTTTATGTAAATTCCCAAAATGCAAAGAGGTTAAACCCTCTTTGTCTCCACCAGGGATTCCAAGGTAAATTTTGATCCTGGACTACACAGGAAAGTAACAGTTCTCTTGCTAAAAGTGAGGGGGGAAAGGACACAACTTAATCTTGAAGGGGCGCTCCACTATGTAGAGAGGAAGAAAGTTCAGTAGGGGCCAATTTGTTTGCTTGGATAACCAGCCTGTGCCAATGCAGGCACATCAGCCTTGCGCTACCTGACCACTGCTTTTTACTATATCCAACTTCATTTCATCCTTGCTAGGCTTTTGTTTCTTTTCTTCATCTCTTCTCTCGCTCTCGCTCTCGGTATAAGTATGTAGCCTAGAAAAATGAAAAGAAAAGGAGTTAAGAGGGAACGATCTCTTTAATTCCAAGAATTGGACCTTTAAATAAGCCCCCTGTGTCGCTGCCCTCCCCCACCTGAGCTCGGCCCAGCCTTGTTGTATCCTGGAATGGGGTGGGATGCAAGCAGCAGAACGGGAAGCTGGGATTTCATGTAGCCTGAGGCCCACCAGCACTCAAGGGCATGACAGTGCAAAGACGGTGCAATTCTGCAGTTGTCCATACTACTGGTTCCCCCCATCATGAAGGACAATTAAGAGCTAAGTAAACAGAAAACAGGTTTACCTAAGCCTTTGGAGACTAGTAACAGTCAGCTCCCTTTACCGACCTTAAACTGCCCATACTGCCCACAAATCCTCTTATAATGGCAGGCATCGGTGTCAAAACAGGATCCAGTGCATTGTCTTTTTTAATGTTTTACTCACCAAGAAGCAAGCAAACAACAATGGTTGAATTGCCTTGAATTGCCTTAAATTACCTTACCTGAGGGAAACAAAGACTATAAGGAAAGACAAACCCACAAAGCAGCTTGGCAGTGTGTCCAGTCCCAACCCTCTTTTCTTTCTTTGGAAGGGGGGGTTGTTGAAATCACCTTCCCAACTACTATGAGTGCCGTTCCATTATTATGTAAGGTAACAGGACCTTCAGGTGGGAGTGGGGTAGGGAAATAAGACACTCAGTTACTCTAATTTTACCTTTTCACAAACTGATGTTTAAAAAATAAATGATCACAAATATAATCAAACCAAGATACTTGTTCTTAGATAGGAATTAAGCCCTCTCTGATCTGTTCTTATCCTCTGTAAAATGAAAACAAAAAGAGCTGCTTTCCTCCTACCAACCACCTGCTTCAGAAAGATACTTTCTGTTGGCATAAAATTTCCTCAATTGGAATGCCTCTTACAATCAACGTATGTGTTTAATATATTGTTTGCTACAAAATGTTGGTGTTCTAGACCCCAGGACCTTTACTCCCCTCGAGGTCATAAAAATCTCTTGCCAGAAGATAAGTTTTCTTTCCCCAAGGAAAAACCCCATGGCTTTCTGTTTCTTCATCTTTTGTCGAGGCTACATGCAGTGCTGCTCACAGGTAAACAAATAAACATCTCGTTTTATTGTCTTTTGGTCCGGGAACTCAGCTGTCCACCACATTCTAAACCCATCTCCTCCAAATCTTGTCTCTATGGGTTTAAGAAATTGCTTAACGTCTTTAAGCCTCAATTAACCTGCCCTTGAAATAGTGATAATAGTAACACTGATTGCACTGTTCTGAAATTACATTAAATTAGCCATCTTGGTAGCTTGTTAGATGCTCATGCAAAAGTACTCACTAGTGTTAGCTCTTATTTTAATAGATGTGTGAATGACTGTAGCAGCCAGGGCCTGTGCATAACCGGGTTAACTTCCTAACTGGTTAGCATTGGTTTAGAGAAAGATAAAAAGTTTAAAGCTATGTTTCCAAAGTTAGAGAAAAAAAATGGAGGAAGGGTAAGGAGAACCATATGGAGTACAGAATGAAACAGAAAGAAGAAGAAAAAAATACAGCATATGTTTATGGAAAATTGACTTCCGAAGAGGCCAAAGAGCGTAAACTCTGATCCAGAAAGTGTTTTGGTTAGGATGGAGGCTAAACTGTAACAGAGATTCCAAAAATTCAGTGGCACAAACAAGATAGAGGCTTGTTATTCTTTTACATTAAGTTCAAAAGGAAGTTTGAAGCCTCAGAAAGCTGAGGATGCTTTCAGGTGTGTCCTGGGAGGGCAGCTCTGTTTCATGAGGCTGTCCAAGGAGGCTGGTTTCTTCTATCTTGTTTGTGTCCCCTCCCTTTGGAGTGCTGTTTTTTCTCTGCAAATCTGGCTCCCCAGAGTCAGCTCTGCTGTCCAGGCATGGAAAAGGGGATAGAGAAGAATTGGAGAGCCAGCAAGGTCTTGTTTTAATGACGTGACAAGGAAGTTGCACATCCCAGTTCTGCTACCTCCCACCAGCCAGAGGACCACACCAAGGCTGTAAGGAAGGCAGGGAATTGTAACTCAACTTACCAAAAGGAAGAACAGGAGCTTGGCTCCTAGGGAAAGACTCTGCCTCAGAGAGTGAGCATCTTCCTCTAGAGGACTTTGAGCATCATGGAAGGAACTCAGGACTGGAGACTCCATTGCTTAGTCTGTTCCCATTTGCAGACTAGTTCCTTTCCGTGAATCACACAGTTCTGTTGTTAATTAAAGAAGAGCAGTAATCATTATGTCCATGTTACATAATCCTTTGGAGGTATATTATTAGGTCAGAATAAACAGCTAGTAAATGGTTGAGATTCAAACTCAGGTCATCCAACTTCTAAATCTTGTGAGCCAGAAAATGATAAATCTGAGCCTGCTGTCCAGGATTATTTCAAATGTTCCCTTCCACCCTACTCCAGAATCCAGCAATTCCCTTGCACACCTTGTGGGACGTGCACAAAGCATTTAATCATGGAATCGTTTGCTCTGGGTCCGAGGAGAAAAGTGAGGTTCATTCAGTAAAGTGTTTTTTGTTGATAGCAATTTACTGTTGACTGGCTGAATTAAACATCTTGTGCTATACTGTTAAGAGATTCCATTCTTGCTTCCTTTGGGTGCCTTGCTGATGATGGTAATGTAATCAGTCCTTGTGTTACTATTCCCTGATCCTCAGCCTGCTTTGCACCTGTGGTTTGTTTTGTTTTGTCAGAGGAGGATATGCAAAAAGGGAGGTGGGGGAGGTGGGGAATTGGGTGAGAATTAAATGATTTCCTTCTCATGTGACTGGGAGGAGCCCTTTATTCCATCCCCCGAAAAATCCATTATAAGCAGTGATTGCCCTTGAACAACTGGGGAGCAGTTTCATTATCAAGAAGCCAGCATGACTGATAAGTCCAAATTTATTGACTACATTGATGAAGCTTTGGAAAAATCGAAAGAAACTGTGCTGTCTCACTTACTTTTTATCTATCAGGGGATTCCTTACCCAATCACCATGTGTACCTCAGAAACTTTCCAAGCTCTGGACACCTTTGAAGCCAGAAGTGATGACATAGTGCTAGCATCTTATCCAAAATGCGGTAAATAACAAATCCTTCCTAGAGGGCACTTTTTCATAATGAGTAGGTTGGAGAGGGTGCAAGAAAAGTTGGGACGACGGCAGTTTATCTCTAAGTGAAGCTAGCAGCAGAACAGTGAGGATGGGGTGGCTCAGACGGTTGAAGTGCATACGTTGAAAAATCAGTATCCAGAGATGTTAGATGTAAAAGTTCAGTTCTCTGAGGAAGAGGTCTTATGTGAAAAAGGCATGAGGATTTATAGAAGGTGGAAGGAGATGATGGATGGTGGGACTGGACAGAAGAAACATGAATGCAGTAATGTCCAGTTGCCACCCAGCTCTAATCACAGGAGAGATTCATCTTGATTTTTGACTGAAGACAAAAGCACGCCAAATGTATGATTTATATGATGATTTCCATGTTCTAGCTTTTTTTCAGGATCAAACATCAGTCCTCTACTTTCTCAAATCAGCTCTACAAAGGTCCTTCATCAATGGAGAATAAGACATTAGGAATCCATATTATCCTATACTATGCAATCTATTTTTTTATTCTTTCAACTGCTATTTCATCTCTAAGTATTTATTAAAGCCAACCTCTTTCATATTTTTCTTCCTCTTAACTGATGCTGGATTTTTATAAAATCAAAATTGTATACATTTGCGGAAAATATTCACTACGGTTAAATAATAAACATGATATATAGTAATAATTTCTATGGCATATCATTGTTCTGTAAGGGACTTGTTCTGTATACAAAAGAAGCATTGTCTCTTGTTAAAGGAGAAATCTGACATATAAGGTAAGTTGAATGTTATACTAATAGTATATAGTATATATTAAAGGCTGTTTTATACAAAAATCTGTTTCTTTGCATAGCCCGGATTATTTCAAACACAGTGGAACCAATTGCACACATCAGGGAATGGTTGTAGATTTTAATTTTATGATGTATATGCTAAAGTAACATGCCTATGTTATATCAGGGCTCCCTAATGAGCTACTTTTATTCTCTGATTTTTCTTACAGGTTCAAACTGGCTTCTCAACATAATTATTGAATTACTCTTTGCTGTGTCCAAACGAAAGTATGAATATCCAGAATTCCCAGTTCTTGAATGTGGAGACCCAGAAAAATATGAGGTTAGTACAAAATATATTGTCTTTGGACTTATAGCAAATTATCATAAAATGATTTCTTCCATTTTGGGGATTCTTCAGGGTTAAGTTTAGAAAATGCAATACTAATAATTAAATAATAATTATTGTAGTTTATTATGTGATTAATAAATTGCACTTTTCAGGGATTATCTTTTCGGGAATATCTCATTTACAAACCGATGTACAAAACTTAAACCTATTAATGACTTGCCTCACGTCACAGAGCTAGTAAGTGACAGGGCCAAGATTTGAACCCAAGTTTTCTCACTTAAAAGTTTGAGATATTAGCCAGTACACTTACAGCCTAATTTTTTTCATTTAATATTTTTATTGACACATCTTTGCGCACATACATTCTATACATGGTGTACAATCAGTGGCTCACAATATCATCTCATAGTTGTGTATTCATCACCACGATCATTTTTAGAACATTTGCATCACTCCAAAAAAAGAAATCTAAAAAATGAAAAAAACTCATGTATCCCATACCCTTACTCCTTCCTCTCATTGACCACCAGTATTGCCACCTACCGAACTTATTTTACACCTTACCCCCTATTATTTATTTACTTTTATCCATATTTTTTATTTATCTGTCCATACCCTGGATAAAGGAGCATCAGACACAAGGTTTTCGCAATCACCCAGTCACATTATAAAAGCTATATAGTTATAAAGTTGTCTTCAAGAAACAAGGCTATTGGAACACAGCTCTGCAGTTTCAGGTACTTCCCTCCAGCCACTCCAATACACCATAAACTGAAAAGAGATATCTATATAATGCATAGGAATAACCTCCCAGATAAACTCTCGACTCTGTTTGGAATCTCTCAGCCACTGAGACTTTATTTTGTCTCATTTCTCTCCTCCCCCTTTTAGTCAAGAAGGTTTCTCAGTCCTATGATGTTCCGGCACATCCCAGTATTTCTGTCCCACTTTGTTAGGAGATTTACCCCTCTGGGACTCTTGTCCCACATGGCGGGGAGGTTAGTGAGTTCACTTGCCAACTTGGCGTAGAGAGAGAGAGACAGCCTGTTTTTAAAAATAGGGGAGAAAGTAAGCTGAGAAATCTCAGGAAAAGAGTTTTGTCTCTGAAGACATAGATGTGGGCGGGATCCTGGTAGGACAGTTACTCTAAGGCGTGGAACATTTGGACTAGTTTTTCATGACAATTCCCAATCTTTTCCTAAAAAGGTATTAGTTTTGATTTCCCTGTCTCCATTATGACACAGTATGTGCATATGTGCAGGATGGGGAGAGGTCAAGGAGTAGCTAAGAGGGTAAGTCACTGACATGTGTGAAGTTTATTATTCTAACACAGTCCTGGGCATGAGAAATGATGTTAGGCTCCCTCCCCAGGGAAGGCAGGAAAAGGGGTGGAAGGAAGGATGTGCCTCTGGATTTAGTGCTCGAGACAGAACAGAGATGAAGAGGGCCAGTCCCTTTACTCCCCAGAAATGCAATTGGAAAGCAAAGGCTGTATCCAAGGCAGGCCACAGTCTCAGTAAAACTTTATGTGTGATCACCACCAGGACTCCCAACAGGCAGACAAAACCCATCACTAAGAATGCAGCCTTGGGACTGAAACGTAAGGAAGAGCTTCTGGAAAGTGACTGAGACTCTTGGGCAATTTAAAAGTTGCAACCTGGGTGGAAGGAAGCCCATTTCCCTGGATTGGGCCAATGTAGTAGAAACATACATTGGGAAAGAGGGGTTCAGGGATTTAGGGATGGGGTGGGGTGAGGAGGTAAGTGCTAAATCCTGGATCTGGTTGGCAGCAAAGTACCTCAGGAGGCATCAGAGGGGCTGGCAGCCATTTCGGGCCTTGGGTGCCATGGGAGGATCAGCTGTCCTAACGCACCCCAGATGGGAGCTCAGAAAGGACGTGAACAGGGGCTTTAAGAAGCTTCCATGGGAGGGGCAGCTGCCGTGGCTCAGCAGGCAGAGTTCCGACCTGCCGCAGCTGCCGTGGCTCAGCAGGCAGAGCTCCGACCTGCCGTGCTGGAGGTCTGGAGTTCGATCCCTGGTGCCTCCTGCCCATATGCAAATTAAAAAAAAAAAAAAAGCTTCCATGGATAAGAAATGGGTGGACCAATGAAAACCCAATTTACTTCTCCTTCGAGGCAGTTTTAATTGCTTTTCCACATCATCGTTAGAAATTTTGCTGCATTTGTCTAGCTTTCTTACTTCCCTTTTACAAACATCTTACATCGTGGGTCTCAGGTCAGTCTACTATTCCTCACCTTACCAACACAATCGTTGTTACGTGCGTTTACCCATCACTGAGATAAACAGGTTTCTCTTATGATTAAAATCAGGATCTCAGTGTTGACTTGTAAATGTTCACATCACTTATAGTATTCTCCAGGAAAGTCTATTTTAATTGCCAGACAACTGACTTTCAAACAAAATTTGGAAGCATAAACCATCTTGTAAGCGGGGAACTTCCTGTACTGTTGCTTATTGACTTTGGGAAGAGTTTTTGTTCCTAATCAAGATTTTGACATGCCTGTACTCCTCCGGGAGCTTAAACACCCAATACCTTTGGGGCCTGTTCTTTCTCCTCATATCCTGCCTGGTGTCCAGTTCCCAATCCAAGATTCTTTCTGTTTCATTAAGCACTTTAGTGTGGATGTAAAGCAAAGCATTGCTTCTGTCTTCAGAGGCTTGCATTCCAAGGCTCTAATTAGGAAACAAAAAGTTGTACTTTCTGGTAAAGGAATTTCTAGCTTTAGCAAAATCATGATTTTTAAAACCAAGGAAGTTTTCTAGAAGCATCTAAATTAACATTAAGATGTAATATAAGATGAGTGAGCAAAGAATCCTAGCTCCAGAGTTTCTGGAAAATGTTTTAACTTAGTATAGTATTTTGAGTTTTGAATTATTTCGATATCCATAATGTATCAGAATTTTTTTGCTCAGGTGTTACTTTTAAAGAATTTTTTTCGTATTTTAAGTATAATTTCATCATCGCTAAGAGCAAAGATTTTTTTCTGTGCAATTTGCTTTTATTATAAAATGGAAATGAGTGAGAAGATTTGATTCACTTAACTGTTATTCACTTTACAGAAAACTTTTCTGGAACACATATTTCTCTAAAAACTATATATTTAGTCTTTGCTTGATTACGGTTTGGCTATATCACACATTTTCATGAACATATTATATGTTCACATGGTTTTGTTACAAGTAACTCCCATTATTCCCTTGGATGTTTTCTAATCCTTTTAGTAACTTTACCATCTCTCATGTCTTTATTTGGTTTTTGGCAGTGCAGTTTAGTGGAAAGAGCAATCTATAACTTAATCTGAAAATTACCACCTGTGTTATTTTGGATGAAGTTCTTAAAACCTCAGAGCCTGTTTAATAATCTCTAAAATGGGGGTTACACTATCTAGCTGAGAGGATTATTGTGAATGAATGTAAAACTACTTTAAGAACTGAAAAGCGCAGTATGATGTTATCCCGGTCTGCAGGCGCCTTTCCAACCAAGAGACCAAAGAAAGCATTAGACAAGAACTGAGACATGAGCCTTTATGGTAGGAATTTACTTACAGGGGTGAAAGAAGGCAGGCAATCAGGGAATCATGACGCTCTGATGGTAGCCGGTACAGAGCTCAGCGTGGAAGTGTTTAGGGACCTGAGACAAAGACAGCAGAGCGGTCTCGTGGAAAACATTATATGTTAACAGTAAACATGATTCTGGGAAAGGGGTGTAGAGTTCAGATTATCATCTTTACGCAGAGAAGGGTCTGGTTTCTTGTATACATTGATCATGTGTGCATTATTCCTTTGTAAAGAGGTCAGCTTAAACATTAATTGACCCAGGTCACGCAAGCAGCTGCATGCTTTAGAGTTTCACAGAGACTCAGGGAACGCTCAGCCCCTGGGCTCCACAGATGTAAATCAGGTATTATTGTTACTAATCACTTATAACTCATATCACTGATTTAAACTGTTGTTTTGTTGTTGTT
Organism: Myrmecophaga tridactyla; assembly: GCA_004026745.1. Classification (NCBI taxonomy): domain Eukaryota; kingdom Metazoa; phylum Chordata; class Mammalia; order Pilosa; family Myrmecophagidae; genus Myrmecophaga; species Myrmecophaga tridactyla. The sequence continues at coordinate 9,293 of PVIY010015017.1, forward strand.
GTTTTAATTTTTAAAATCTCTTTTTTGCTCCCTCACTTGAGTTGGTATCACCATAGAGTTTTACAGAACAATCACCTATGTGTGTCTAAATGCCATTTCATCACTTGGAATGAGTAGATGTATTTTTTAGCTAAGTGGCCAAGCAGTGACAGAGCTGAAAACTTGAAACCTTAGCCCTGCATAACATATATTAAGTGTCTGGTTTTAAGATAAACCCCTTAACCCTGGCAGATTAAAAAAGATAGCTTCATTTTTTATATTAGTAGTAGAAGTAAATTTCAGAAAAAGAATCAACCACTGAATGCTTATACTAATAAGAATTTCTTTCATAAAATATTTCTCAGATATTGAAGTAATTCTGTTGGGATATTTGATTATATAGAGTCTTAGGTGGTTAAAAAAAGCAAATGTTGATGTTTTAAACATAGATTTGCAGGAGTTATGAAAAAACTTGAATATTTATGTTAAAAACATTAAATATAGAAGAGATCCAAATTAATTGAAAGACTTGATTGCAGATTACAAGCTGTCTTGAACCAAATGCATTTGTATGATTGTAGGAAAAAGCAAATTAAAAAAAATGAAAATAGTGGTTGAGAAATGGTAGACTAGATCCAACAGGGAAGTTCAAAGAATAAAATTTTAATTATTCCTTTATTTATGATTCTCCATTTCTCATCGTTATAAAATATGAAGAAATATGTTAGGAGGAAAAGACAATAATGTTTGAAATTACCATTCACCCAAGCTAAAGAACAATTCAGGGTCCCCAGTGAGTGGAGGGTGAAGCTGAGGGCTGCGATAGGAGGGCTGGTTGAAAGCTGTTTATGAACAGGTTAGAGCGCTAAAGTCTCCTCTCCAACTTCATTTCACTGGGAGAGCAGAAGGAGGAGGGTTTCCCTCCTCTACAGACTATAAAACAGAGAGGCTGTATAGTAGGGGACACAAAGGTAGATATACTGTGTGAAACTAATACAGCTGACCCTTCCGAGCCCCTAGCTCGCATGATTCTTTTCCAAGGCCCTGGAAGGAGCTTTTGCCAGAGGGTCACCTTTTTGCTGTAAACTCTGAAAGCGTAAAGTGTTTAAATGGCAATCAGTTAAGAAAACCTCTGTTTTCTTTCCTACTTTTTCTTCTTCATATTACCCCACTTGTGTCAGGCAGCTTTGGAATAGTCTTGGCCCTTTTTTAGGATGGGACAATGAGGAGTTGAGCTGGCATATGCTATATTAACTGCAATTTGTGATGATGTTTTTGGAAAATGTTAATAAAACAAGTGGGAAATTAATTTTTAAAAATTCAGTATCTATCTATATACCTACCTATCATCATCTATCTATATTGTTTCCTCTTACTGTGTATATATATATATTTTTTTAATTTGTGTTTTATTGTGTATATTTTTAAGAGAATGAAACAGTTTCCATCACCAAGGATATTGGCAACTCATCTCCATCATGACAAACTACCTGGGTCTATCCGCAAGAATAAAGCCAAGGTTAGCGTCTCTTTCTACTGATATTTCAATTTGAAGTTTTTATTTGAGGGTACTGGCTCTCTGCAGCATATGAGTTCACTCCTTATCACAGAATTTTAATGAGTGAAGTGTGGGATTTAGTATCCCTCTCTCTTGTTGTTTCTTCCTTCAGCTGCATTTGATATAGATGCATGTTAGATACATTTTCAACTAGGATATATATACACACACACATATGCTTAGAGGGAAGCAAAATTTACAGCCTATTTTGTAGTGAATAGAGTCCAGCATCCTATTGGGACATTTAGAGAGTTTAACTAAAGAATACATCCTACTGAAATGAGAAAAAAGTTGTTCTTGGTCCTTTCTGGTCATCACTGCTTACCTGAGGTCTGAAATTATTTTATTTCATATATGGTATCAAATTTCAGGTCATGTGTAACATAACTAAAATAGTGCTTTGGCCACTGTTAGCATTTTTTTAAAAATCTTGTTTCATTAACAGTATTGATGTATTTCTCATAATTACTAGTTTTTACCCAATTCTTTTTTTCTGTCATCTGGACTCCCCTTCATCCCTTATTTCTTTGTGCCTCTTTTCTCTATCTCGGGAGGAAAAGATTAGAGAGCTACAAATACTAATGGCAGCGGTAATTGGCAGAGAGAAAAAACAGAAAAAAAATGGTTAAAATTACTACAGTGATAGGAGGGAGTAGGGGAAACAGAGAAGGAGAAAAGAAGAGTAAGAAAGAAAATATCAGGAAATAGAGGCTTAGAATTAGCACTCTTGTGGCCATGGTACAAGAGTTCTAGGAGCTTAGAATTGGAAAATACCCTAGGGATTGTCTGCTCCAATCCCCAGTTGGCTGTCTGGACTATTGACTGAACACCTCCAATTATAAAGGAGCTCCTCCACCTCCCATGCCAGCTTTGGACAGCTCTGTTTTTATGTTGACAACTTTGAGAGTCTCCAAAATTGTAAATACCACTGTAACATTTAATTTGCCCTGTTAAATACATTAAATATAATTCCAAATTCTAGATGACTCTTCTTTTTTCCCCTTAATGGCGCTATAAGCCAAAACATTAAGTTATAAAGCATTTGGATGTGAAACATGCAGGCTTTTGAACAGGGTTTCACATTCACAAGAATACAGAAAAGAGCTACAGAGTCTAGGTGAGAGGACATGTGGGGGATTCAAACACACTCCAGCCTCAGCCCCATGATTCAAACTTATGTCTTTGTGATTGTGAACTTGTAAATAGCCATGAGTCATAGGGACTAAACAAAATCCTCAAGTATAAAATCCTCAAATCCAAGAATTTACTGTATTTGGATCAGGGATGGTGGTGACTTTTAGACGAGAGAGTGAGACATTGACCCCCAATCCATTTATTTCTATTTAATTTCATCCTGTTAGCATCAGATCATTTCTTTAGACTGTCAAGATGTTTTGGGATCCTGACTCTTCCCTCCCAGCTTCGTGTCATAAATATAGCTTTTATATTTTTACCTAAATCACCTATTAAAATGTTGAGTATGGCCCAACCAAGACAAACAAAGTGTCATTAAAAACCTTGAGGCAGTTATACATTAATTATTTAGCATCTTTTGAGCTTGAGCTTCCAATCAGATTTATATGCCTAACTGTTCCCATTCCTCCATTTTGGCAGAAGAAATCATAAGCATCTTTTTTTTAAAAAAAAATATTTTTATTGACAAATCTTTACACACATACAGTCTATATATGGTGTACAATCAGTGGCTCATAATATCATCACACAGTTCTGTATTCATCACCGTGATCATTTTTAGAACATTTACATCACTCCAGAAAAAGAAAAAGAAAAAAGAAAAAAATTCATACATTCCATACCCTTACCCCTCCCTGTCATCAACCACTAGTATTTCAATCTACCCAATTTATTTTACCCCTTACCCCTCTGGTTATTTATTTTTATCCTTATTTTTTTACTCATCTGTCCATACCCTGAGCATCAGACACAAGTTTTTCACAATTACATGGTTACGTTGTAAAAGCTGTATTGTTATACAATTGTCTTCAAGAATCAAGACTACTGGAACACAGTCCAGCAGTTTCAGGTACATTCCTCCAGCCACTCCAACTCATCATAAACTACAAAAAGGGATATATTTATATATACATTATATATGTATTATAAGAATTATATATTCTTATATAATGCATAAGTATAATCTCTTGATTCTGTTTGAAATCTCTCAGCCATTGAAACTTTATTTTGTCTCATTTCTCTCTTCCCCCTTTTGGTCTAGAAGATTTCTTAATCCCATGATCCCAGGTCTTGGCAGATCCTGGAATTTCTGTCCCATGTTGCCAGAGAGATTTATACCCCTGAGAGTCATGTCCCATATAGTGGGTAGGGCAGTGAGTTCACTTCCTGAGTTGGCTTAGAGAGAAAGGCCACACCTGAGCAACAAAAGAGGCTCTCTGGGGTGACTCTTAGGTCTAATTATAAGTAGATTTAGCTTATCCTTTGCAGGAATAAGTTTCATAGGACAAACCCCACGATCAAGGTCTCAGCCTATTGATTTGTCCCCACTGCTTGTGAGAACACCAGGAATTCCCCAAATGGGGAAGTTAAATATTTCCTCCTTTCTCCCCTGTCCGCCCAAGGGGATTTTGCAAATACTTCTTTATTCACTGGCCAAATTACTCTGGGATACATCGGGACATCACACTAACCTGGACAAACCAAAAAGATCTCATGCCCTATTCAAGATTCCATGTATTCATGGTGTTCAACTAAACCGACCATGCAAATTAAATTAATGCACTAATCGAAATATAAATCTTGCATTAAATAAACATCTCTCCCTTTGGTCGCACACAGAAGTTGAAGTTTTAAAATATGGACAATATCCTTTACCCTGTATTCTGATTTACCTTAGTGCTATCCAGATCAGCTCCATTCATATCTCTAGTCAAAGTCTGATCCCTTTTTCAACTTTTTAAACAGTTCCTGTATGGAATAGTGCTGATTTTTATAGCTTCAGAGCTCTAACTCTGAGTCTCAGGTGTCACATAAATATCCGAAGTTTCTTGGAATGACCAGGCTATATACAAACAGCTCAGTATCTCATAATTTAGAAATAACCGTTACAACTCCTGAATATTTGTGACTGCTGTAAGAGCTTACCATCTAGGACCCTTTACAATAGGCCCCAACCTGATAAGCCACACTCTCGACTTCAATTCATCGAGTTTTTATAGTATATTTAGTCTTTTGAGTGAGGCATGATAATATTTGTCTTTTTGTTTCTGATATTTCATTCAGCATTCTATCCTTAAGGTTCATTCACCTAGTTGCATGCCTCACAACTTCGTTCCATCTTGCAACTGCCCAGTAGTCCATTGTATGTATACACCATAGTTCAACCTTCCATTCCTCCATTCACTGTGGATCAAGAGCTCTGCCCTCAGAGACACCAGTGTGCAAATGTCCATTCATGTCCCCACACTCAGCTCTTCCAGTTATATACAGAGCAATGAAGTTTCAGGATAGTATGACAACCCCACCCTTAGCTTCCTATGGAACCACCACACTGCCTTCCAAGGGGCTGCACCTCTCCGTTTCCCTACTGTTCTAGTTTGCTAGCTGCCGGAATGTAATATACCAGAAGTGAAATGGCTTTTAAAATGGGAAATTTAATGAGTTACTAGTGTACAACTCTAAGGCCAAGAAAATGTCCCAATTAAACAAGTCTATAGAAATGTCCAATCATAGGCATCCAGGGAAAGATACTTTGATTCAAGAAGGCTGATGAAGTTCAGGGTTTCTCAGTCACAATTTCTCTCTTGGCTGGAAGGGCACATGGCAAGCGTGGTGTCATCTGCTAGCTTCTTCTCCTGGCTTCCTGTTTCATGAAGCTCCCCAGGAGGCAGTTTCCTTCTTCATCTCCAAAGGTCCCTGGCTTGTGGACTCTCTGCTTCGTGGTGCTGCAGCGTTCTCTGCTCTCTCGGAATCTCCCATTCTCCAAAATGTTTCCTCTTTTATCAGACTCCAGAAACTTATCAAGATCCGCCCAAATGGGTGAAGACATGTTGTCACCTAATCCAGTTTAATAACCACTCTTGATTAAAACATATCTCCAGGGAGATGATCTGATTACAGTTTCAAACATACAGTATTGAATAGGGATTATTCTGCCTCTATGAAATGGGATTTAGATTAAAACATGGCTTTTCTAGGGGCCATACATCCTTTCAAACCAGCACACCTACCAACAGCAAATAGGTACATCTCTTTTTCCACATTTTCTCTAGAATTTTTTTCTCTTTGTTCATTTTTAAACAGTTTTCTTCATACATCAGAATATACAACCTAAGTAAATTCATATGCCCTCACTACCATAATCTATATGCAGACGTTTCCTTTTTTTCCATAGAGAATCTATACCCATCCCCCACATAAGCATTAATTAATATACAAATCTAAAACCATCTCAAGAAGAACCTGCTGTGACTTGTTCTTGGGGGACCCATGTTGTTCCCTGGTGGTTAATGCTTCCTCTTTCAAGTGGCCTATAATTATCCATTTAGTTAATTCAGCAACTTCTCCCAAGTGGAGGTCAGGATCACAAATTTATACTTTGCAAAATCCATATCATTTTCCTTTCTGAAACTGAAATAACATCTTCCTTTTTCTAGACTTTATACCTCTTGTGAGTTCTCTCAGATTCCTCAAGTCACTATCAGCACTCAGTAATGCATTCTTCAAGGAAATATAAATGGCTAAAAGGCATATGAAAAGATGCTCAACTTCCCTGGCTTTTAGGGAAAGGCAAATCTAAACTACTACAATGAGATATCATCTCACCCCCACCAGAATGGCCATTATAAAAAAAAAAAAAAAGACAGAAAACAGCGTGTGCTGGAGAGGATGTGGAGAAAGAGGTACACTTATCCACTGTTAGTGGAAATGTAAAATGGTACAACTGCTGTGGAAGGCAGTTTGTTGGTTTCTCAGGAAGCTAAGTATAGAATTGCCATATGATGCAGCAATCCCATTGCTAGGTGTCTACTCAGAGGATTCATATGAAGATCAGGATTTCTTTTGAAATATCAGAAAATTTAATAGCACTGCTTGCTCCCTAATCCATGCTAGGAAAACTGTTGTTTTGAGCCAAATAGGTGGGCTCCCTGAAAGAATCATGTGGCAAGTCTCCCACTTGCTGTAATCCCTTTGCCACCCCCCATCTCCCTGATTAGGTGCCAGCTGAACCACTTTTTGTTGTTCTTGCATTGCTCTTTCTCTTATAGAGGGAAGTATCTGTAACCATGTCTATCAAAAGTGGAAAAAAGAAAAGAAAAACCTAGGTTTCAAAAATAATGGAATAGTATGTTTTTGGGGAAGTAAAAAAAAAAAAATCTTTAAAATGCAAATAATTATGTCTGTGTCAAAATGTACTATATTTATTTCCTGAGGACATTTGGGATTATCAACCACTGGTCTAAATAAATCTAAGAATGTGGATAAATTTATTTTGTCTTAAAACATCTTTTAAAGTTTTAATTGGACCACAGGTTTTCAAAAATTGTCGTTCAATATACTCTTTGTGATTTGTTACAAACATCTGGCTATAGTAGTTGAGCTTTGGAAATAATACTAGTAGCCCAGGTGGAATCTAAAATAAACTTTATGTGTGGGGAAAAAAATAATGGATTTTTCAGTGTTCTCAGCTCAAAATGTAAATTATAAGATAAAAAAGTCTAAGCTCACTTGGGACAGCCAGGTGGCCACTTACATTGTTTTGGTTCTCTTAGGTTGGGTTTTCAGTTTTTTCTTTCTAATGTTTATTTTACCCTTTTCTCCTCAAAGAGTACAGGCATGAGAATTCATAGGTCTGCTTCATCACCCATAAACATCACACCTCACCTCCCAAAAATGTGCTTTGCTATACTTTGATCTTATCTCACCAAATTCTAAATATTATTTTGTAATTTTTACTTTATTTGGGCTTTAGCCTTTCAGATCATGCTCTTGTAACTATTTTAGTGAGTTGCTCTTTTTTTTTTTTAACCATCTTCAGCCTTTTATCATCTTAACAGATTAGTAAAAGTCCCCTGCTACAAATTCAACTTTCTTTTCCTTCATCTTTCTTCCTTCCTTGTTTCAGATTTCCCCACCTGCCCCTTTCTGTCCCTCTAATTTTACTGTAATTCTTTCTCCGTATTGTAATGAGGTTCTTATTATATAAGAGGACACAATCTTCTCAGCCTTTCGCATTTTCAAAGCTCAAAACATAGATCTAAATAAATTAATTTTCTCTCTCTAGATATTGGTGATATTTCGAAATCCTAAAGATACAGCAGTATCTTTTTTCCATTTCCACAATGATGTCCCTGATATTCCAAGCTATGGCTCTTGGGATGAATTCTTCAGACAGTTCATGAAGGGACAAGGTATGGCTGTTGGTTAAAAAAAAAAATCTTACCTCAACAGATGACCACATAAATACAAAAATTCAAATGTGTTTTAGGGTAAAGAAAGAAATAAGATTCAAGTAGATCTAAAAACCAAAGTTTCAATTAAATGAAATTTAACAAACTATTTTGTAAGTGCCTACTGATACTCCTGGCACTAAACTGGGTATTGGATAACATGATTTCATTTAAAGCTCATAACAAATACAAGTAAGGAAATATTAGCCTCATTGTAGAGAGGAGGAAACTAATCTGACAGTTAAATCACTCAGCAAATTTTCCACTGCTTGTGATAATGATTCTGTGTAGTGGCCAGAGACGAATATTGGCTTTGTTGGGGCTTTAAGTGTAGGAGAAAGAGGAATTAATAGCAGATGATCCTAGAGGAGAAACTGTTGCCAGGTTACTTTAAAGGACCACTTTTAGGTCCTTTAAATCATATATATATGATTTTATATATATCATAATATATAAAATTTAATTATAGAATATCAACAATCACGATGCCACATCCTGCCACCCGCATGGACACTGAGTGCAGGGCTGGCTCCTTAGCAAAGCACCATTAAGAAAGCTTTTGTTTCCAACCTTGCTAAGACTGGTTGGAAGCAGCTAAGGCAAGTCTGAAACATTACCCTATTAATAACACAAGAGAACATTCAGTGATGCAAAACCTGATATCAGTGAGACTGTTGTAGAGAATCTGTTATTCTCTCCACTCTTTTAGCCCAATTATTTGGTTGACAATGGTAAGCTGTGGTGGTTATAACTTGGATGGAGTCTCTGTCTTGAAAACTTCTTAACTTCAATGCATGAAGGCAACTGAATATGTCAGAAAAGGAAGAGGACTTGGAATGAAAGGCCTGATTGAGCTTCATCACTTATTATTACATATTAATAATTAATATTAGCTAAAATAAAATACCTGCCATTTATTGAGAAGGTATTACATGCCAGGCACTAGGTGTTATCCCTAACATATATTATCTCATTTTAATTCTCACAAGAACCCTATAAGGACAATTATATTATCCCCATTTTACAGAGAAGGAAATAGGTGCTTAGTGAGGTCACATAGACACTAAATAGCAGAGCTAGAACTTAAACCCAAGTTTAAACCACTTTAAATGCTTGTGTGATTTTGAGCAAGATATTTGACTTCTTTGAACTTTGGTCTCCTTACTTACAGAGATACTTTACAGTGGCCTAAACACAAATGTTCAGTGTTTGTTATCCTTACTGAACAAGAAAACTGAAGCTGGTGATACTGAAGCTGGTGACTGTGCTAGCTCTCCCTCAGGCTTTTTGTGTCTTGCCCTCAAGGTGGCTATTGGACCTCCCACCCTCACCTTCAGCTCAGGAAGGAGGAGCAGGGGTAGCACCAGCAGACTCTTGGACTCTGTGCCTACTGACCAGAATCATGTCCCATGTCCAATCTCAGCTCTAAGGAAGGCAGAAAAGTGGGAAAAATAATTCTCATGATTGACTTAAGCCAATTATAATCCTTTGCTTAGCTTCAAAGAATCAGGGTTTGGTTAAGAATAAAGAAGGACGTGCTTTGGGGATTGAATGGGCAACTTACAATACTTGGCACATTAGATAAAACACTTAGAAATGACCTGGTTCACAGCAAGTGCTTCCTGGTGATGATGGTGATGATGATGATGAAGGTGATGATGATGATGAAGGTGAGGATGATGATGAAGGTGATGATGATGGTGATGATGATGGTGGTGGTGATGATGATGATGAAGGTGATGATGATGATGATGAAGATGAGGATGATGGTGATGATGATGGTGGTGGTGATAATGATGATGAAGATGAGGATAATGGTGATGATGATGGTGGTGGTGGTGATGATGATGAAGGTGAGGATGAGAATGATGGTGATGATGATGGTGGTGGTGGTGATGATAATGATGAAGGGGATGATGATGATGGTGATATGATAATGAAGGTGGTGATGATGGCTAACATTTATTGAGCAGTTCGTATGAACCAGGCAGGGTTTTAAGCATTTCACATATGTTAATTCATTAAATCCTTATGACAACTCCAGCTTATAGAAGCAGACACTAAGATACAGAGAAGTTAAGGAAGTTGCTCAGTGTGAGCAGTTAGCAGCGTGGCACATCCCATATTGTAGTCAGTAGCCACATGTGGCAATTGAGCACTTAAAATGTGACTAATGCAATTGAGGAGCTGAACTTTAAATTTTGTTTCATTTTAATTTACTTCAGTTTAAGTTAAAAAAAACAAATATTCAATTCAGTTATTAGGAGAATTTTAAGTAAGTTTGGAATATATTGGATAGTCCCACTACTTTTCCAACGCTGAGTTTTATGACATTTACATATATATTAAATATTTCTGAAAAAAATTAGCATCCAATTGAGAGACTCTTAAGTATAAAATACAAGCTTTTGAAGACTTAGAATGAACAAAAGAATATATAACACTTTATTAATATTTTTATGTTGATTAAATATTTAGTATATTGGTTAAATAAAATATATTAAAATTAATTTTACCTGTTTCTTTTTTAGTGTGAATATTTTAAATTATTTAAAAATTTAAAATTACATATGTGGTTTGCATTACATTTCTGTTGAACAGTGCTGTTTATTTATTTTTAATTTTTTATTAATTAAAATTTTTTTAAATATGACAAGAAAGAAACACAAACATTCTTAACATATGATCAATATGTGCTACATATATAGACAGTAATTCACAATATCATCACATAGTTGCATATTCATCATCGTGATCATTTCTTAGAACATTTGCATCAAATCAGGAAAAGAAATAAAAAGACAACAGAAAAAAATTCATACATACCATACCCCGTACCCCTTGCTTTCATTGATCACTAGCATTTCAATCTAAGTTTGTTTTAACATTTGTTGAACAGTGCTGTTTAGGTCTGTCTCATCATTTTTCTTTCTGGCATTATCTCTGTCAGTTTTCATGTTTCACTATTTCTGAATTATTTTATTCATCTCTGTATTCATAAATGTCTTATAGCTTTTATCAAACCAGTTTTTAAAAGTAGCTTAATTGTGTTATTATTGATGGAAAATGTTCAAAAAGATAAGAAAATGGATAGAAATCTGAAAATGGAACTGGCTTATAGCAACCCTTTGGGAGCAGGGATTTGTAATAACTTAAAATCATATCTTGTTTGAGTATATACACATATGTATAGTTTATATTTTAGAGTATGAATTAGCCATGTATTGCTTTAAACCTCAGTTACTTAAAATTCCTTAAGCTGTTTTCCCTCCACTGTGTTCGTAGTTTCTTGGGGAAGCTATTTTGATTTTGCAACTAATTGGAACAAACATCTCGATGATGAAAATGTTAAGCTCATAATATACGAAGACCTGAAAAAGGTGAGATTATAATTATAAAATATAAAGATTTATTATAACTACAACATAAAGCACGTAGTCATAATATCTGATTTATGAACAAATATTATGTTCAATTAAAAAATTCCAGATATGTAGAAAAGCACTAGGAAAAAATTAACAATATATAAGTGCTCAGATTGTTTCTTTGACAGAAATTAAATAATGCTTAGCAACTCAGAAACAATGGCTGCTTTATTTTCTTTTCATGATAGATAGTTCATATTAATAATGGAAAAAACAATAGGTAGGTCTCACCTGAGATTTAACTGAACATAGTTGTGAGTTGATTTTTCCATTTAATGTTATTTTTAAAAAATGCTTATTCATTCAACAAACATTTGTTCAGTGATTGTTCAGCATTGTTCTAGGCTTTGTGAAATAGCAATGAGCAGGCCAAACAAAGTTCCCTGCTCTGGAGAAGCTAACATTTTAGTTGGAGAAGTCAGGAGGGCAAAATGATAGTAGTATACATAATACATTTAAAATGTTAATAGTGTATAGAAAAAAACAGGCAAATGGCAGAGCTTGTTAGAGAAAATTCAAGGGTAGAGGATGGGGGTACTAAACAGGTTCTGATATAAAATATGGTAGTCTGGGCAGAGCTAAATACCAGTCTGCCCTGACATTCTTATCAAGTTATAAAGAAAGTGTAATTTAATCTAGCCCTGCTGTTATAGGATGCATTTATATAGCATAAAAGAACATACTGATTTAGTCTTTTCTCCCTCTATCTTACAGTGTGTTTCTGAAACTTGCGTTCTTTAGAATACCAGTGTTCCACCAGTGTTAATGGTTCTTTCTTGCGAGGTGGGCAGAGGACGCTTACTCAAACTGGAAACTGTGTATTATATAGCCTTGTCTTTGAAGAGTCACGCTGCATGTTGGCACATTAAAGCCTCTGAGAAGTCTTTCAGAAAACAAAAAAGCTTACCTTTGTTTAACCCAAAGGATTCCAAACTTATTTGAACACAAATTATCCCCCTTTTCCCACAAAACATCTATAACCATTTTATGATGTACTAGTGTTTTGTAGAATACAGGTAAAGACACTGTGCTAGGAGACTTGACTCTCCATTGGTGAGAGACACTGTTGGAGGGTTCATCATTTACAAGGTGGTTAGATAAGATAAATTTCATGATACCTGCTAGTTTTTATCACTCTAAAAATAGATTTTCTTGATCTATTAAATATTAAATATTAGCTATAAGTGGGATTCAGAACCAAAGAGAATTCTAATGAACACATTAATTTCCTCAGCACTGGAGCTTTTTAAGAAGCTGAATATCATCCTAGACACAGTTCTAACCTACTAACTAGTGTTCACTCACATTATTTATATCCTGAATAATATTGACTGGTGGTTCAAACAGAGACACAAATTGTGACTACAAAGAATATCTTATAGAGTAAGCCTGAAAAAAGAGAGAAAAACAAAAGAACTAGATAGGAATTAGGCTTAATCAATCCACCAACATCTTCTGTCTCAGACACCTGTCTTTATTTGATCAGGGCACAATTCCCATAGAAAGAAGATTATCCTTTAAAATTTTGCTTTCAGAATCTGGCTGACGGAGTAAAACAAATTGCTGAGTTCTTTGGATTCTCTGTAACTGAGGAGCAGATCCAAACTGTCTCTGCCCAGAGCACCTTCCAAGCAATGCGAGCAAAGTCTCAGGAAACACATGGTGTCGTTGGTCCATTCTTGTTCCGCAAAGGTAAAGTTACATCAGTTTCTGGAATATTCTGTCAGTTAGGGAAAGAATTTGTCAGAATGTAACAGAAATGCAAATAACTTTGGTTTAAACAAGGCAGAGTTTTCTTTTTCTCTCTGCCAACAAAAAGTGTGGACATAGACAATTCATAGCTGGAACTGGAAGCTCCAAAATCTTTTAGCGTCCTAGCTTCCTTCTGCCTTTCTGCTTGTTGTGCACATGCTGACAATATAGCAGCTGTAGCTCCACAATTGCATTCAAATTCCAGGCAGGAAAAGGGAATGGGTAAGGGACAGAACCGGGGGAATAAAGCTTTCCTGGAAACCTTGCTTCATGACTTCTTACACCTCATTAGCCACCTCTCACTGCAGTGGTGGCTGGGAAATGTGATTTTTATTATTTTTTTAGCCAGACCTGTTACTACCCAATGAAAATCAGAATTTTTTTAATAAAGGAGAAAATGACTATGGTATAGGCAACTGGCTGTCTCTGACACACATGATTTTACTAAATTTCATTAAAGCATTCGAGTAGTTTATGGGAGTTTCTGGTATTATAGCTTAGAGGGTGCCAGTCTTATTTGTTGTTCGTATATTATGAAGGTATAGAGAGGTTTAGAGGCGGCCCATTTACCACCACAACACCTGTCGTTTATCAGGCATCTGTCATGTATCAGAAACTTTGCTGGGCTTAATTTGACAATAAAGAGGGCATTAAAACCTTATTTGACAAATTTGGAAACCAAAGGTCAGGGACTTCAATTTGTCAAATGTCACACACCTAGTGAATTATGGAATCAGGATATGAACCTAAATTGACGTGACTCTACTGCACGTTTTCAAATAAAGATCCATTTTAAAAGTCCACTGTGAATGAAACAGTGAATGTAAATCTAACTTGGTTTGATTCCTGACTTTAACCCTGATTTTTATGCCTTGTTTTATTAGCTTTAAAAAGAGGGAAAATAGAACCTTTCTACACACTGTTAATCAAGTACTATTCAGCATAGAAAAATTCTAGTTACAGTGTTCCTGGTAGAAAATCCAGAAGCACAGACAAATATGAAAAAGCATTAGTAATTATCCATATTTCTCCCATCCTGAGGCATGTATAACTTTCTGGCATATTTCCTTCTAGCTTTATTCTGTGATATTTTTATATAATTGAAGACATTTGCAAATAATTTTGTGTTTTATTTTATTCCCTGAACATTTCATAAGCATTTCCTCATGTCATTAAAACTTTTCCAACTAAATTTTAATGGCTATGCAACAAGGAACTTCCAACTTAAATTCAAATCATCAAAGAATTCCATAGATGGAAGTAACTTCCTTTATTTTTTTAAAAGAAAGAGAAATATATCCTAATCTCAACAAAATAATAAACTTGCAAAATTGTTAGCATCTAAAGTTTTAAGCAAAACCTATTGTAAAATGTTAACTTTTCAAGGGGCATTTGTATTTAGAAGACTTTGGGAGTAGGAGGCTGGGCAATCAAAAGTCGGAATATTAGGTCCCAGGTGTTGGGAGAGCAGTGAGGGTGGAAAATAATTGGGGCCGAGAGCGCCCCCTAGGGATGTAAAGAAAGAACGTCACTGCCACTCCACAGTGAAGTCCCAGTGGACACTTTGATTTTTAGAAGAGAAGTTCCTTCAGTTTTTAAGCTGTCCAGTTTTTTTCTCATATGTCCATTTCCACATGGCAATGTGCAACAGTGTACCAAAAAGTGGTAAAATCAAGAAGAAACATTCTAACATGTGTCTGGTTCTACTGTTTCTTTGTGTGTTGTAGGTGAAGTTGGTGATTGGAAAAATTTGTTCAGTGAAACTCAGAATCAGGAAATGGATGAAAAATTCAACAAGTGCTTAGCAGGCACTTGTCTAGGAGCAAAACTGAAGTATGATTCATATCGCCAGGCTTGATTTTGGTCAAATCAGCAGGTCTGGATATTTTCTTTTCGTTAATAATAATTAAATTTAAATAATAATATAATGACTCAATCAAGTGATTAAGTACCAAATTAGTTAAATAAAAATTAAATGGTGTTTAAATATGAATAATACTAATTAAGTAATAATGATAAAATCTGAAATTTTTGAACATGGGATTTAAGTTTGTCCACTTCTTGAGGAAATAGCATTTTAGCTTCCCCAAAAGGACATTATTATTAATGTATTGTACTGGGGTTTGACTACTTTCCCCGTTAGCTTCTTACAAGAGCATAAGCAGACACTCTCAGAGACATACCTCCATGTGTGTTTTTGAGCACAGACAAGAGAGGCCATAGGTGATGTACAACTGTTTTATCCTTTTTCTCATAACCACGCCTCTCCTTTTTCACTCCTGTGATGGTTTGAAGCTGTATGTACACCAGAAAAAGTCATGTTCCTTTAATCCATTCCGGTGGTTGTAGACCTAGTGTGGGTGGGATCTTTTGATCAGGTTATTTCAGTTGGGGCATGCCCCAAGGTGGGTCTTAATCTTCTTACTGGAGTCCTTTATAAGAGAATAAGAGACAGAGAGAAGACACTAAAAAGGACTCAGAGAAGGTAAGAGAGATAGAAGCAAAAGAAAGGAGGGAGCCACTGAAGCCAGAAGTTAGAAGCAATGAAACCTGGGAGAGAAGGACCAGTTGAGGATCACCTGTAGCCAGTTATTGGGGAGAGGTATTTTCCTGATGCTGTCACATTTGGATATTTTCACAGCCTTAGAACTATAAATCTATAAGCTAATAAATCCCCATTGTTAAAAGCCAGTCCATTTCTGGTATATTGTATTTTATCAGTGCTAGCAAACTAAAACAATATGGCACAAAGCACTTATGGTGTCTATCTCAAACTTACTGCTGGGAGAAATTTAGTTCCAACTTTGTATTGAAATAAGATTAGTAAATTCTCTTTTAATTTGGTTCAAGAAGAATGCATTGACCCAGAGATGGAGTGCTGCAGCTCTGAAGGTTAGCATAGCTATGTATAATAACAGTTAAAGTGACCAAAGGGGAGACCAGGCCTCTAGTGGAATTAAAAATGAAGCTGGTCTGGCTGGGTCTGGGGTAAATCCGAGTACAGGGTGGAGGATGATGGTATGTGTACTCTAGACCTTCATCTACTGTGTGGGACCAAAGGCAGAGTGGTTTATTGTGTCTGGAACCTGGATTTTCTGTAATGCATAATCTGGATCAACCTGTCTGGATAGCTCATTTGAATGACTCAGACTCCTGGGGTCCAGAATGGGAATGAGGCCTTGTAGTTCTTGTGTCTGTAAAGGGGGAAGCTAAGACTGCCCATGGCGAGGGCTGGGAGTTGCTTCCAGGAAGCCTCTTTGTTGCCCAGATGTGGTCAGTTTCTCCCAACTCTGCAAGGAAAGACATTACCTTCCCCACCCGGATGGGACATTCAGGGGTGAAGGTCTTCCTGGCAGTGCAGGGCATGGCTCCTGGGGATGAGTCTGGTCCAGGTACCATGGGATCGACAACGCCTTTTAGACCAAGGGGAGGAAAAGAGGTGTAGTAAAATAAGGCATCAGTTGTCAGGAGAGGTTGAGTGGAGTGAACAGGCTATTCTGGAGGTAACTCTTAGGCAAGCTTTGGTTAGATAGTGCTGATTGCCATGGTTTGCCGAACCCAACCAGCATCATTCCTGTTCACTCTTGAGAACACCTAGGGCTCTAACTGAGGCTCTATAAATGTTTCATGCACTAACTTTGCTCTTCTAGAACCTATAACTTCCAGAGGATTCCTGGGTCAGATAAATCCTGAAATCTTGGACCAGCCTCTCCAAGATTATCAATGAATTACATCCCCCTATCCTTTAGTGTTGACACCCTTTCACAGCATGAAAATGTCAGAACTGGCATTGCCCAAAGATCCTTATAGAGAGGAGAAGGATCAAAGGAGAAGGAGGAGATATAAGAGAGAGATCAGGAGTTGGTAAATGAGTATGGCTGCTGAATCACTGTATTAATATTCCTTCTAGCCTTCAGTGTTTAGGAGCAGTTAGAAGGAAAAATCTGAGCTGGTGGCATGATGACCCATGACAAACTCTGGGATCTGTTCTATGACTGCTTGTTGGGGTATTCTTTGAAAGTTATTCCTTTTTTTCTTTGCTTTATGTATATATTATATATTACAATAAAGAAGTTAAAAAAATAAAAGAAAAATGCATTGTTCATCTATCTTCTGCAAGCCATTGCAGTTGATTCTATGAAGACTCCCTATGCTGAAGGAACTTTATATTTCTATTTAACACAACCTTTAATTCAAGGCTAAAGATTAAATATTGTGTTATTTGACTACTACAGGCAGACTACCACACAGTAGTTGTGTGGAATAAAAAAGATAATGTTCTATAAAAAATTCCTTCCACTAGATCTGACAGATCTCAACCTCTCAGTAGTCCTTACACTGCAGCTAGTTCCACTCTAACAGCAAGTTACATAGAGTTAAGAATAGGATGATCCTTCGAAATGCTAAATAAAATATCTTTGAGAAATGCTACAGGACTACTATTTGACAATACAGTGAATTAGAACACCTGAAAACCCCACCTAAAAACATCAAAAATGCTGGAGAACAAACTTTTAAAAGTTATTTTAAAAGCATAGCTCAGCTCTCAATGAAGTAAACAGACACCTTAAAACCAAAGAAGAAACAGAACTAGAACAAGTAAGAATCAGAGATGACATCAGGTTTCCATTGAATGATTTTTCAGTAACAAAGGGGTTTGGGTTTTAAGTGACCAGGCCCACTTGATTGATGCAGGTATAGGCAAATAGAGCAATGAAACAAAATAGAGCTGTCAGACTGATCATGTGTGCAAGGAAACTTCACATATGACTGAGGTGGCATTATGTGTCGTAGGAAGAAATTAAACTCTTCAATGTTTGCTGCTAAGGCAACTGTCTATGATACAGGAGAAATAAAATCATATATTTACTCGCAAAAATTAATTCCTTGTGAATTAAATGTATGTTTTAAAAAAGGAAAGAAACAAATTTTTAGAAGCAAACACAAGAGAATATTTTATGATCTCAGGATAGGACTTCTTAAACAAGAAAAAAAGTACAAATAAAAGGGAAACAATTTATGTATTTGTCTATATTAACATCTAGAACCTCTGTTAAAAAAAGACATCATTAAAAATGTGAAATAGAACAAAGTTAAATGGTATGACGGAGATCAGGAGAAGATACTCAGTAAACAAAGGCTATATAAAAAGCAATTACAAATGAATAGGTGAAAGTAAAATAACCTATAGAAAAAAACGCAATTCACAGAAGAGGAATCCAAATGGCAAAATAAACATGTAATGTAGAAATTAGGAAAACATAGATTAAAGTGAAAGATTGCCGCATCTGGCGAGGAAGGATTAACTGTGATGGGAAATGCCTTCTCACCATAACAACTAGAAAACTGGACAAAATATATGAGACAATAGTTTTCAGATACTGAACGACTGGCAAGGCAATACTGGGATCCCTGAAAGGACGTAAACAAAAGAGGTGAGCCTTACAACTGTCCCAGCTTGTAACCCTGCGCCAATTTCCAAGCTGCAGCTCAGAGAAAGGAACCCAAGCAGAGTGCAAAGTTCTCACTGAGTTGGAGATTGGAAGTCAGCAGGCTGAGAAGTCAAGAATTGTTGGTGCAGCGCACTGGAGAAAATGATGCTGCACAGAGACATCATCTCAGGGATCTACACAGAGAACCCCTCAAATCTTTAATTGGGTAAAGATATGTGCGTTTATGGAAGGACAGTGTAAAGCTCCACAAGGGCAGTATAAATCGCCATCAAAACAGAGAAAGAATCACTGGAAAGCAGAAAGGCAAACAATTTTCATGGACCTCTCTTAGAAATGGGAAGAATTTGTGTTCCCACCAGCCAAACTGGAGATAACTTAAATATCTTGGGTAGATTCTTCAAATGTTCATACGCTAGTAGTAGTGCGACTGAATTCGTTCTTGAGTTAATTAGCCCTTGCCCCACCGTAACAAAAATTAAAAGCAAACCTTCAAAAGAATCAAAATGAATTCAAGTAATTTATTTCCATGCCAGAAAAAGTCCAACATTTTAAAAATAAATTCAACAAATAAAGGATTTAACACTATGTCTGCCACCCAATACAAATTTTTCAGACATACAAAGAAGTAGGAAAGCAGGACCCATAACTAGGAGAAAAAACGGTCAATAGATACAAATAAATAAACAACTGGGATGTTGGAATTAGCAGATAAAGATCTTAAAAGAGTATTGTTGCACATCTTATAAATATGCTCAATTATCTAAAGGAAACTAAACATGATGAGAAGAGAAATAGATGTAAAAAGACACAAAATGAAGTTTTAGAGATGAGGAGCACAATATCTAAAATGAAAAAATACTCCGGAGTAGGGGAAAAACTACTGCACGATAAGATCTGTGTTTAATAGGAAGACATCAAAAGTACCACAGCAATACCGGGGGTAAATAGTTGCCAGGGGGAGGACAAGTTAAGGGGTTTGGATTTTCTATTTGGTGACAGTTTATCAGTTAATTTTCTCTTGTGAGCAATGAAAATTGTCTAAAATTGAGAGTGTTGATGATTATACAACTAAGTGAGGATAATGTGAGGCATGGACTGTTGACTTTGGACATTATACATGATGCCCAATAGATGGAGGTGGCTGAAGGATACACTGACTAAGAACTAGAATGGCAAATTGTGGTGTGTACATATGATCAAATATCGTGCTGCTGCAGAAAGGAAAGAAGTTGTGAGGCATGAACCTGGGAGACATTATGTGATGCAAAATGAGCCAGAAGCAAAAGAGCAAATATTATATGATCTCATTTAGAAAATGCTTTTAAGAAAATTTGGGGCCTAGATTGTAAGCTCTTATAGCAGTCATATTTAGTCCAGAGCTATAATGGTTATTTTTAGATTTTGAGAGGCTGTGCTGTAAATGTATAACCTGGTATTTCCTTGGAACTTTGGGTACCTGTGACACACAAGATTCAGAGTAGGAGTTCTGCTGGTCTGAAAGTCAGCACTGCCACATACAACAACTGTTAAAGAAACTGAAAAAGAGATCAGGCTTCAATTGGTGATAAGAATGAAGCCGATCAGGTCACAACTAAGGTAAATCAGAATACAGGGGTAAAGAGAATGTTGTGTATATTTTAGAATTTCACCTACTCTGTGAGACCAAAGAAAGAGAGGTTTATTTGTCCAACCTAAGTTTTCTGTAGCACATAATCTAACTCAACCTGCCTAGATAGATCATTTAGACAACCCAAACACGTGAAGTCCAGAATAAGAATGAGGGCTTGTAATTCTGTACAGCTTAGTATAATGCCTAGATACATCCCAGGCCATGTTGAGCAGATAATTTAAAAGTATTGGCAAAGTCCCATGAGGGATGGGAGAAAAAATATGGAACTATTAAACTTTACCACCAAGGAAACCCCTGATACTGTCTCAAACATTAGGGATACCCAAGTCAATAGGCCATGCCCTTGATCTTGAGGCTATGAAGTTTACTTATGTAGTAGAAAAGCCAAGCCTACCTATAGTTATGCCTAAGAGTTACTTCCAGAGGACTTCTTTTATTGCTTGGATGTGGCCTCTCTCTCTTTCCAAGCCCAATTCTGCAAGGAAAGTCATTACTTTGCTCCCTATATTGGACATGACATCCAGGAGTGAAAGTCTCTCTGGCAACTTGGAATATGACTCCCAGGAATGAGCCTGGCCCTGGCACCATGGAATTGACAATGCCTTCCTGACCAAAAGGGGAAAATAATTGTAACAAATAAGGTATCAGTGGCTGAGAGAGTTCAAATAGAGTTGAGAGTCTACTCTGAAGGTCACTCTTCCACAAGCTTCAGTTAGACATTGCTACCTATGATAACTTGCCAACCTCCAAGTTATCAAAACCATTCCTGCCAATCCTAAAGAACACCTAGAGCTCTATTTGACACTATGATTAGCCTCCGAACACCTACAACTTCCAGATGGCTTCCTAGGCCAGATAAGTCCTGAAAATACAGCACTCAACAGAAGATCAACTAGTTCCATTCCCCATCCCATATTATTGACAGCCCTTTTCAACATGAAAACAGAAAAACAAAAACCCCTATAAGAGTGAGAGAAAGATCAAAGGAGAAGGTGGAGTTATAACAGAGAAGATAGGATTTAACAAATGAGTAAGACTGCTGAATTATTATATTGATATTTCTTTTAGTCTCCAGTGTCTTGGAATGGCTAGAAGGAGAGACCTAAAATTGTGAACCTGTTACCCATACCAAACTCTGAGATCTGTTCTATTACTACGCACTGTGGTGTGCTTTGAAATTGTTTGCTTTTTTGTATATATGTTATTTTTCACACTGACAGAATACACTGGAAGTGATAAACAGATTAGACAGTGAAGAAGAAAAGACTGAGGAACTTGAAGACATAACAAAAGAAATTATCCTAAATGAAACACAAAGAAAAAAAAGACCACAAAAAGTGTGAACAGAGCATCAGTGGCCAATGGACATTATCAAACAACTGCATGTAATTGGATTCTCAGAAGGACAAAAAAAGGGGTACAGAAAAAAATATTTGAAGAAATAATGAATGAAATGTTTCAAATTTAATGATAAATCCATAGATCCAAAAAGTTCAATAAATCACAAGCTGAATGAATATAAAGAAAATAGCACCAAGTACATCATAGCATTTGCTGAACACCAGTGGCAAAGAGAAAATCTTAAAAGCAGTCAGAGAAAAACAAAGATATGTTACATACTAAGAAACAAAGACCAGAAATATAGCAGACATCACAAATTCTGCAAGCTAGAAGGCAATGGAATGGCATCTTAAAGAAATGAAAGAAAATGCCTGCCAATCTAGAATTCTATGCCAAGGAAAAATGTTTATCAAAAAGGAAGATAAAACTGTTTAAAAATCTGAAAAAGGAATCAGACTTCGACTAGAGATATGAATGAAGCTGATCTGGATAGGACTAAGGTAAATCAGAATACAGGGTATGGATGATATCCATATTTTAAAACTTCCACTTCTGTGGAAGACCAAAGGGAGAGAGATTTATTTGGTGCAAAATGTATATTCTGGGTAGTGCACTTCCTAATTTAACCTGTGTAGTCAGTTTAGTTGAACACCGTAAGTACATGGAATCTTGAATAGGGTGTAAGACTTTCTTGGTTTGTCCAGATTAGTGTGATGCCCCGATATATTCCAGAGTAATTTGGCCAGCGAATAAGAAGTATTTGCAAGGTCCCCTTTGGGGACTGGAGAGAAAGGAGGAAATATTCAACTTCCTCATTTGGAGAATTTCTGATATTCTCCTAAGCAGTGGAGACAACCAAATCAATAGGCCGAGCCCTTGATCTTGGGTTTTGACCCTATGAAACATATCCCTGCAAAGGATAGGCTAGGCCTACTTAATATTAGGCATAAGAGTCACCCCCAGAGAACTTCTTTTGTTGCTCAGATGTGACTTCTCTCTCTAAGCCAACTCGGCAGATGAACTTACTGCCCTCCCCCTCTATGTGGAACATGACTCCCAGGTGTGTAAATCCCCCTGGCAACACGGGACAGAAATCCAGGGATGAACCAGGACCCAGCATCAAGAGACTGAGAAAGCCTTCTTGACCAAAAGGGAGAAAAGAGAAATGAGACAAAAGTTTCAATGGCTGAGAGATTTCAAACAGAGTCAAGAAATTATCCTGGAGGTTATTCTTACATATAATATAGATGTTCATTTTTAGTTTATGGTGTATTGGAGTGGCTAGAAGAAACTATAGAGCTGTGTTCCAGTAGTCTTGATTCTTGAAGATGATTGTATAATGATATAGCTTTTACACTGTGACTGTAGGATTGTGAAAACCTTGTGTGATTGTGAAAACCTCATTTTATCTAGGGTATGGACGGATGAGTAAAACATATTGATAAAAAAAATGTCAGGGGTGGGGATAAAGGTTAAAATAAATTGGGTAAATGGAAATGCTAGGGGTTGGTGAGAGGGAGGGGTTAGGGGTATGGTATGTATGAGTTTTTTCTTGTTATTTCTTTTTCTGGAGTGATGCAAATGTTCTAAAAATGATCATGGTGATGAACACACAACTATGCGATGATATTGTGAGCCACTGATTGGACACCATTTATGGAAGTTTGTATGATAAGATTTAGCAATAAAAAAATACTTTTTTAAAAATTAAATTTAAGAACTTCAAGAAAAGGAAGATAAAATAATTTTCTATCAAACAAAACCTGGAAAGAATAATTTCCAACAGATGTGCACTGCAGGTAATATTAGAGAAAGTTCTTCAGTGGAAGGAGCAAGCTAGATGGAAATTTGGATTTGCACAGAGAAATGAAGAACACCAGAAATGGTAAATAGGTGCACACATATAAAAGAGATTTTCTTTAGTTTTTAATCTCTTTAAAAATTAATTGTCTATTAGTCAAAAATTAAAGTTCAGGTTCCCAGGGGTAGGGATGCGTGTGGGGAACAGGGAGTTAAGTTTAATAGGTGCAGAGTTTCTGTTTGGGGTGATGGGAAAGTTTTGGTAATGGAAGGTGGTGATGGTAGCACAATATTATTAATGTAACTAACACCACTGAATTGTCTACGTGAAAGTGGCTAAAATGATTAATATTAGGTTGTATATATGTTGACAGAATAGAACTGTACAACACAAAGAGTGAACCCTAATGTAAACTATTGACTATAGTTAATAACATAATTATGATAATGTTTCATTAATTGAAACAAATATAATAATGCAAAATGTAAATTAATAGGGAAAACTGTCTGTGTGGGGAGAATATATGGGAACTCTGTACTTTCTGCATGATTTTTCCGTAAACCTACAGCTGCTCTAATAAAAATTTTTTAAAATATGTAATTGCCTGTTTAAGGCAAAAGCAGCAACAATGTGTTTTGGGTCTATAATTTATGTAGAAGTAAATGTATGACAACAATGGCACATAGAATGGAAGGAGAGAAACAGAAGTATACTCCCATACATTTTGGGAAGGTGTTTGATAAAATTACGTGTGTATGTACCTTACAATCCAGAAATTACATTCTTGGGCATATGCTCTAGGGAAACTCTTCTTAATTTGCACAAGAGTACATGAAGAAAAATATTTATTACAGCATTGTTTCTAAATAGAAATTTACTAACTAAACTCAGAAGAATGGATAAGTAAATTGTGAAATATTAATAAAAGGAAATATTCAGCAGGTACATGTATGAAGAAAATAAATCTTAAAAACATGATGACATAGTGAGTATGGGATTTCATTTTGGGGTGATGAAAATGTTTTGGAACCAGTAGTGGTGATGGTTGTACAATATTGTGACTATACTAACTGCCACTGAATTGCATACTTTAAAATGGCTAAAATGGTGAATTTTGTGTCATGTGAACTTTACCTCAATAAAAATGATGATGATGGAGAGCTGATGAAAACAAAAAGCAAGTTTAAAACAATTTTTAACCATATAAAATAATATGATACTAAAAAATAAATACATATATAAGTAGTAAACTTAAAATCATGTATGTGAATAATCCAAATTAGTGGTTACCTCTGGAGAGGAGGAATACTGAGGGATTCAACCTTCTCCCAGTATTCATTCAACAAATATTTATTGAGCAACATTTTTCATGTTAGATCATGCTCTCCTAGAAAATTTCTAGGACATGGACTTTGACTTTCTTGGTTTTCCTACTGAATGCTGCCTCCCAGGATCCTTCCTCATTCCCCTTCTCCTCCATGGCCAAGCATTTTCCAAAGACAAGGATCAGCAAACTTTTCCTGTAAAGGGTTTAATGGTAAATATTTTCCACATTGAGGGCCATTGCCTCTGTTGCAATGTCTCAACTCTGCCATTGTGGTGGGAAAGCAACCGTAGACAATATAAAATGAAGGGTATGGCTGGGATTAGGCCCATGTGCCATAATTTGTTGACCTCTGTTTAGATAATGAAAATACATTAATGAAAAAAAAAAGACAAAAATTCCTACCTGTGTGGAGCTTACATTTCAGAAGAAGAAGGCAGACAATAAACAATACATAAACACATTAAATTATATTGTAAGATAGAAGCGTATAAGTGCCATGAAAAACAGGGAAAATAGAACACATAAGGGAGAAAGCCAACACAATAGGATGAGGATGGTGACTGCAGTATATGTTGTCAGGAAGGCCTCGCTGAGTTAGTGGCATTCGTACAAGATCTCTGAGTAATGCAAGTATCAGGGAGAAGAACATTCCAGGCAGAAGGGACAGCAAGGGCAGAGCCACTGAGGGGTAGTGTGCCTGGAAAACACAAGGAACAGAAAGAAGGCCACTGTAGCTTGAGGGGAACAAGTAGGGGACAGAGGAGGAGGAGCTTAGGTCAGAACAATTCCCAGGTGCCAAAACGTTAGGGTTTTCTCTTGGAGTGAGGAGTTTGAAAGAGGAGTGACATGATCTGATCTATGTTTTAACAAGATCACTATGGCTGAGTTGTTGAGAATAGACTGTGGAAGGGTGAAATCAGGAAGACTAGTTAGGAGATGTTGCAATAAACCCGACGATAAATGACCGTGGCTTAGACCATCGTTGCAGAAGCAGAGGTGGTGGGAAGTAGCCAGATTCTATATTTCCATTTGGGAGGTAGAGCCCACAGGATTCAATGACATATTAGATTTAGGCTGTAAAAGAACGAGAAAAGGATGACTGCAACAGAATGGATAGCACTGTCATTAAGAGATGGGAAAGGTGTTAGAACAGGTTGGGCAGAGAGAGAATATGTTCAGTTAGACGCGCCAGTTAGACATCCAAGTGGACATACTGAGAAGAAAGTTGAGTATATGCATGTGGGGGTTAGTGGACTGGTCCTCCCTGGAGATATAAATGTGGAAGTTATCGGCATGTAAATAGTACTGATATCCATGAAACTGTCTGTAACTCAAAAAATGGGTATAACTCCAGAAGAAAAGGAAGAGTCCATAGAGTGAGCCATGGGCTCCAGCAAGGAGACAGAGGTAGCAGCCAGTGGGAAAGCTGGTGTTACTGGAAGCCCAGTGAAGAAAGTGTTGCTGAGAGGAAGGATGACCTACTATGCTGAATGTTGCTGAGAGGTATCAATAAAATGTTGATACTAAATAGTAAAGCTGGGTGGGGGTATACAACTCTTTATTATATGATTCTCTACATTTTTCTGTGATTTGAAATATTTCATAATTTAAAAAGCATGATAAAACAAAACAGAAGGCAATTTTTAAAAATTTATTTATTTATTAATTAAAAAATTTCATAACAAAACATTAACATATGATCATTCCGTTCTACATATATAATCAGTAATTCACAATATCATCACATAGTTGCATATTCACCATTTCTTAGAACATTTGCATCAATTCAGAAAAAGAAATAAAAAGACAAGAGAAAAAGAAATAAAACGAAAACAGAAAAAAAAACGATTATACAGACCACACGCCTTACCCCTCACTTTCATTGATCACTAGCATTTCAAACTAAACTTATTTTAACATTTGTTCCCCCTATTATTTATTTTTATTCCATTATGTTCTACTCGCCTGTTGACAAGGTAGGTAAAAGGAGCATCAGACACAAGGTTTTCACAATCACACAGTCACACTGTGAAAGCTATAAAATTATTCAATCATCCTCAAGAAAAATGGCTACTGGAACACAGCTCTACATTTTCAGGCAGTTCCCTCCAGCCTCTCCATTACGTCCTGAATAACAAGGTGATATCTACTTAATGCGTAAGAATAACCTCCAGGATAACCTCTCGATTCTGTTTGGAATCTCTCAGCCATTGACACTTTGTCTCATTTCACTCTTCCCCCTTTTGGTTGAGAAGGTTTTCTCAATCCCTTGATGCTGAGTCTCAGCTCATTCTAGGGTTTTTCTCAATCCGTTGATGCTGAGTCTCAGCTCATTCTAGGATTTCTGTCCCACGTTGCCAGGAAGGTCCACACCCCTGGGAGTCATGTCCCATGCAGAGAGGGGGAGGGTGGTGAGTTTGCTTGTTGTGTTGGCTGGAGGGCGACGCCACATCTGAGCAGCAAAAGAGGCTCTCTTGGGAGTGACTCTTAGTCCTAAATTTTAAGTAGACTTGACCTATCCTTTGTGGGGTTAAGTTTCACACGAACAAACCCCAAGACTGGGGGCTCAGCCTATAGCTCTGGTTGTCCACACTGCTTGTGAGAATATCAACTTGGGGAAGTTGAATTCCTCCCCGTTCTCACCATTCCCCAAAGGGGACTTTGCAAATACTTTTCCACTCACTGATCGAATCACTCTGGAATTCATCGGGGCATCACTCTGGACAAACCAACAAAATCTCATGCCCTACCCAAGATTCCAAGTACTTATGGTGTTCAATCAAGCTATCTACATAAGTTATATTAGGAAATGCACTAGTCAAAATATAAATTTTGTACCAAATAAACATTTTTTGCTTTAATCTCACACATAAGGCGAAATTTTAAATATTAATTACCATCTAATTTCAGCACCCTGCAGTAATGACATTCCTTTGTTCTTCCTCATGCAAAAACATTTTTAAAATTTGTACATTTAGTCACTATTATTATACACTCTAGGCATTCCTAGATTATACCATCTCAATCTTTATCGTCTATCTTTCTTTCTTATTTCATTTGTGCCGCCAGTCCTCCTCCCTCTATCATTCTCACATTCAGCTTCATTCAGTGTTTTAACATCATTGTATTACAGTTAGGTAGTATTGTGCTGTCCATTTTTGAGTTTTTATATTCAATCCTGTTCCACAATCTGTATCCCTTCAGTTCCAATTATCCATTATCTTACACTATTTCTATATCCTGATGGTCTCTGTTACCAACAAAATATTCCAAGTTTATTCACTAATATCAGCTCATATCGGTGAGACCATACAGTATTTGTCCTTTTGTTTTTGGCTAATCTCACTCAGCATAACGTCCTCAAGGTCCATCCATGTTGTTACATACTTCATAACTTTATTCTTTCTTAAAGCTGCATAATATTCCATCATATGTATATATCACAGTTTGTTTAGCCACTCATCTGTTGATGGACATTTTGGCTGTTTCCATCTCTTTGCAATTGTAAATAATGCTGCTATAAACATTGGTATGCAAATATCTGTTTGTGTCCTTGCCCTTATGTCCTTTGAGTAGATACCTAGCAATGGTATTGCGGGGTCATATGGCAATTCTATATTCAGCTTTTTGAGGAACTGCCAAACTGCCTTCAACAGTGGTTGCACCATTTGACATTCCCACCAACAGTGAATAAGTGTGCTTCTTTCTCCACATCCTCTCCAGCACTTGTCATTTTCTGTTTTGTTGATAATGGTCGTTCTGGTGGGTGTGAGATGATATCTCATTGTGGTTTTGATTTGCATTTCTCTAATGGCCAGGGAAGTTGAGCATCTCTTCATGTGCCTTTTGGCCATTTCTGTTTCCTCTTCTGTGAAGTGTCTGTTTAAGTCTTTTTCCCATTTTGTAATTTAATTGGCTGTCTTTTTGTTGTTGAGTTGAACAATATCTTTATAAATTCTGGGTACTAGGCCTTTATCTGATATGTCGTTTCCAAATATTGTCTCCCATTGTGTAGGCTGTCTTTTTACTTTCTTGATGAAGTTCTTTGAAGCGCAAAAGCGTTTAATTTTGAGGAATTCCCATTTCTTTCTTTCTTTCTTCAGTGCTCTTGCTTTGGGTATAAAGTCTATAAAACTGCCTCCAAGTGTAAGATTTATAAGACATTTCCCTACATTTTCTACTAACAGTTTTATGGTCTTAGATCTAATGCTTAGGACTTTGATCCATTTTGAGTTAACTTTTGTACAGGGTGTGAGATATGGGTCCTCTTTCATTTTTTTGCATATGGATATCCAGTTCTCTAGGCACCATTTAGTGAAGAGACTGTTCTGTCCCAGATGAGTTGGCTTGACTGCCTTATCAAAGATCAATTGTCCACAGATGAGAGGGTCTATATCTAAACACTCTATTCAATTCTATTGGTCAATATATCTATCTTTATGCCAGTACCATGCTGTTCTGACCACTGTAGCTTCATAATATACCTTAAAATCAGGTAGTGTGAGACCTCCGACTTCATTTTTCTTTCTCAGGATACTTTCGGGGCACCCTGCCCTTCCAGATAAATTTGCTTATTGGCTTTTCCATTTCTGAAAAGTAAGTTGTTGGGATTTTGATTGGTATTGCATTGAATCTGTAAATCAATATAGGCAGAATTGACATCTTAACTATATTTAGTCTTCCACTCCAAGAACACGGTATGCCCATCCATCTATTTAGGTCTTCTGTGATTTCTTTTAACAGTTTCTTGTAGTTTTCTTTGTATAGGTCTTTTGTCTCTTTAGTTAAATTTATCCCTAAATATTTTATTCTTTTGATTGAAATTGTAAATGGAATTCATTTCTTGATTTCCCCCTCAGATTGTTCATTACTAGTGCATAGAAACACTACAGATTTTTGAGTGTTGATCTTGTAACCTGCCACTTTGCTGTACTCATTTATTAGCTCTAGTGGTTTTGCTGTGGATTTTTCAGAGTTTTTGACATATAGTATCGTATCATCTGCAAACAGTGAGAGTTTTACTTCTTCCTTTCCAATTCTGATGCCTTGTATTTCTTTTTCTTGTCTAATTGCTCTGGCTAGAACTTCCAACACAATGTTGAATTACAATGGTGATAGTGGACATCCTTGTCTTGTTCCTGATCTTAGGGGGAAAGTTTTCAGTTTTTCCCCATTGAGGATGACGTTAGCTGTGGGTTTTTCATATATTCCCTTTATCATTTTGAGGAAGTTCCCTTCTATTCCTATCCTTTGAAGTGTTTTTGACAGGAAAGGATGTTGAATTTTGTCAAATGCCTTTTCTGCATCAATCGAGATGATCATATGGTTTTTCTGCTTTGAATTGTTGATATGGTGTATAACATTAATTGATTTTCTTTTGTTGAACCATCCTTGCATACCTGGGATGAATCCTACTTGGTCATGATGTATAATTATTTTAATGTGTTGCTGGATTTGATTTGCTAGAATTTTGTTGAGGATTTTTGCCTCTATATTCATTAGAGAGATTGGTCTGTAGTTTTCTTTTTTTGTAATATCTTTGTCTGGCTTTGGTATGGGGGTGATGTTGGCTTTGTAGAATGAGTTAGGTAGCTTTCCCTCCTTTTCAATTTTTTTGAAGAGTTTGAGCAGGATTTGGTACTGATTCTTTCTGAAATGTTTGGTAGAATTCACATGTGAAGCCATCTGGTCCTGGACTTTTCTTTTTTGGGAGCTTCTTAATGACTGATTCAATTTCTTTACTTGTGATTGGTTTCTTGAGGTCATCTATTTCTTCTCGAGTCAAAGTTGGTTGTTCATGCCTTTTTAGGAAGTTGTCCATTTCATCTACATTGTTGTATTTATTAGCATAAAGTTGTTCATAGTGTCCTGTCATTACTTCCTTTATTTCTGTGGGGTCAGTGGTTATGTCTCCTCTTCCATTTCTGATCTTATTTATTTGCATCCTCTCTCTTCTTCTTTTTGTCAGTCTTGCTAAGGGTCCATTGATCTTATTGATTTTCTATAGAACCAGCTTCTGGTTATATTGATTTTCTCAATTGCTTTCATGTTCTCAATTTCGTTTATTTATGCTCTAATCTTTGTTATTTCTTTCCTTTTGCTTGCTTTGGGGTTAGTTTGCTGTTCTTTCTCTAGTTCTTCGA
Organism: Myrmecophaga tridactyla; assembly: GCA_004026745.1. Lineage (NCBI taxonomy): Eukaryota > Metazoa > Chordata > Mammalia > Pilosa > Myrmecophagidae > Myrmecophaga > Myrmecophaga tridactyla. Next base: position 40,127 of record PVIY010015017.1, read on the forward strand.
AGTGGACAGTTAATTCCTCGATTTTTGCCCTTTCTTCTTTTTTGATATAGGCATGTAAGGCAATAAATTTCCCTCTTAGCACTGCCTTTGCTGCATCCCATTAGTTTTGATATGTTGTGTTTTCATTTTCATTTGCCTTGAGATATTTACTGATTTCTCTTGTCATTTCTTCCTTGACCCAGTGGTTGTTTAAGAGTGTGTTGTTGAGCCTCTACATATTTGTGAATTTTCTGGCACTCTGCCCATTACTGATTTCCAACTTCATTCCTTTATGATCTAAGGAAGTGTTTTGTATGATTTCAATATTTTAAATTTATTGAGACTTGCTTTGTGACCCAACATATGGTCTATCTTTGAGAATGGTCCATGAGCACTTGATAAAAAAGTGTATCCTGCTGTTGTGGGGTGTAATGTTCTATAAATGTCTGTAAAGTCTAGCTCATTTATTGTATTATTCAAATTCTCTGTTTCTTTATTGATCCTCTGTCTAGATGTTCTGTCCATTGATGAGTGGTGAATTGAAGTCTCCAACTATTATGGTAGATGTGTCTATTTCTCTTTTCAGTGTTTGCCACACGTATTTTGGAGCATTCTGGTTCAGTGTATAAATATTTATGATTGTTATGTCTTTGTGCTGAATTGTTCCTTTTATTAATACATAGCATCCTTCTTTTTCTCTTTTAACTGTTTTACTTTTGAAGTCTAATTTTTTGGATATTAGTATAGCTACTCCTGCTCTTTTCTGATTGTTATTTGCATGAAATATCTTTTCCTAACCTTTCACTTTCAACCTATGTTTATCTTTGGGTCTAAGATGTATTTCCTGTAGACAGCATATAGATGGGTCCTGTTTTTTAATCCATTTGGCCAGTCTATGTCTTTTGATTGGGGAGGTTAATCCATTAACATTTAGTGTTATTACTGTACGGGTAGTACTTTCTTCTACCATTTTGCCTTTTGGATTTTATACGTCATATCTAATTTTCCTTCTTTTTACCTTTACTCATAGTCTTCCTTTCTACACTCTTCTCCACACCTCTCTCTTCTGTCTTTTCGTATCTGCCTTTAGTGCTCCCTTTAGTATTTCTTGCAGAGCAGGTCTCTTGGTCACAAATTCTCTCAGTGATGTTTTCTCTGAAAATGTTTTAATTTCTCCCTCATTTTTGAAGGACAATTTTGCTGGATATAGAATTCTTGGTTAGCAATTTTTCTCTTTTAGTAATTTGAATATATCATCCCACTGTCTTCTCGCCTCCATGGTTTCTGCTGAGAAATCTATGCATAGCCTTATTGGGCTTCCCTTGTATGTGATGGATTGCTTTTCTCTTGCTGATTTCAAGACTCTCACTTTCTCTTTGACCTCTGACATTCTGATTAGTAAGTATCTTGGAGTATATCTATTTGGATCTATTCTCTTTGAGGTATGCTGCACTTCTTGGATCTGTAATTTTAAGTCTTTCATAAGAGTTGGGAAATTTTCAGTGATAATTTCTTCCATTAGTTTTTCTCCTCCTTTTCCCTTCTTTTCTCCTTCTGGGACACCCACAACACGTATATTCATGTGCTTCATATTGTCATTCAATTCCCTGAGTCCCTGCTCATACTTTTCCATTTTTTCCCTATATTTTCTTTTTCTTGTCGGATTTCAGAGTTTCCATCCTCCAGTTCACTAATCCTATCTTCTGCCTCTCGAAATCTACCATTGTAGGTTTCCATTGTTTCTTCATCTCTTCTACTGTGCCTTTCATTCACATAAGTTCTGTGATTTGTTTTTTCAGACCTTCCATTCTTCTTTTTGTTCATTCCTTGCCTTCTTATATCCTCCCTCAATTCATTGATTTGGTTTTTGATGAGGTTTTCCATGTCTGTTCGTATATTCTGAATTAATTGTTTCAGCTCCTGTATCTCATTTGAATTGTTGGTATGGTCCTTTGACTGGGCCATATCTTCGATTTTCCTAGTGTGACTTGTTTTTTTTGCTGGCATCTAGGCATTTAATTACCTTAATTAGTTTATTCTGGAGATTGCTTTCACTTCTTTTACCTAGGATTTTCTTGCTGGATGAATTTTTTGTCTATCTGTTCTTTGACATTCAGTTCAGCTTTTTCTGGACCTTTAGCTTAGGTTTTGTTTAACAGAGATTTTTCAGTTCTTGTTTTCTTGTTTCTTGCCCTGCTTGTATGGTGCCTTTCCCCCCCACCCTTAGGAGGGTCTCCTTAGTTAATATAGACCTCAGCCAGATTTTCCCAGACCAAACTGGCCTATCAGGAGGAAAGAGTCACCTGCATCAGTTTTCCCTGAGGGTGAGACCCAGCAGGTTGAAAGACTTTCCTGTGAAGTCTCTGGACTCTGTTTTTCTTATCTTGCCCAGCATGTGATGCTTGTGTGCCTGCAAGTCCCACCAGCATAAGATGAAGTGGTACCTTTAACTTTGGCAGACTCTCCCTGCTGGGGGCGTGGTGGAGAGAGGAGAGGTTGTAGGCTGGTTTTAATGGCTTCAAATGACCAAGCCCTGGTGTCTGAATTCCTTGAGGGAGGGATTCCACCTGAATTCCCTTCACCTAGGGAAGGCACAGGCTCCAGACAAGCCCTCAAATGAGCTTGTTTCTGCTTATGCCTGGGGCAGTTGCAGCCTGAGAAGTCCTGCCGCTATCCAAAGGTAGTCAAGCCTTTGTAGAAACACAGCCACAAAAATCTGTTTCTTTTCTTTTTTTCCTTTTTCTGTCAGTCCTGCCCCCTTGGCGCCAGAGCAGAAATGAGCGACCTCCGCTTTGACCAGGTTCATCTGAGCTGGGGGCCTATTTTTAGTAGTCAGAATTTGTTAATTAATTCCACAATTGGCGTTTGGTTGGGCTCAGCCCCTGCTGCTGGTGAAGTCTCTTTCCTTTCCCCATTGGGAAGCAGCCTGTGGGGGAGGGGCGCCAGCTGCCATGGCTTGGGGAAGTCACAGTTCTGAGGAGGCTCGCAGCCGGTCCAGCTGGTCCAGAATGGGGTATGCTGTGTGTCCGATCACTGACATGGCCCCAGGAGCTGTTCTGTACTGTTTCTGGTTATTTAGTAGTTGTTCTGGAGGACAAACTAAAACACGCACATTGCTAAGCTGCCATCTTGGCTCCACCTCTGTTTATTATCAGAAGGCAATTTTTAAAAACACTGTTACTTCAGTGTGTTTTCTCTCTGCCCTTAAAGTGAAATTCCCCTTCCTAGTGTATGATTGTTGCAGTGAAATGATCTAATATAGAATTAAGGAAAGTCATACATGGAAGGTACTTTATTTATAAAGGTGAGGGAATTAAGCACCTCAAGGGCAGGAAATGTTTTATTCTTCAATTTACCCTCAGGTAACAGGTTTCTGGCCCATGGATATCACTAAACAAATCATTTGTTTAACAATGATTAAACACTAAACAAATTGTTTTTCATTTGTTAAATGAAAAAAACTGATAAATGAACTGAGGATCTGAGAAGCTAAGGTTCTTGTTTAGGGTCCCCCATTACATAACATATAAGTTACCTGATGATGACTTTATCATCATGTGCATGTGTAGACTATTGATAAAGAAGGTTTTAGAAGTCAGCCAAACAAGTTAATACGACACAACATTTGAGGGAGTCATCTGGGACATGGCACAAGATAAATGCTGACCACTCAATAATTCCACAACACAGGAACAACAAGGATTTTTTCATATGCTAGTTAAAAGGAAAGTATACTTAATTAGTACACACATGTTTCCTTTATCTGTGTCTGATTAGTTGCTTTATCATTATACATTTTGATCTAAAAGTCACTGGGGGTGTTAATGTGGATAAATAGACTATAGGATGGACTAAGATAAATAACCATATCGGTGTTCATAGAGACTTCCATATTAAGCAAGGTGTGCCCATTTGAAAGGATTTATGCACTAGGAAAGCTATGTTTTAATTCTAATCCCATTCTGTGGAGTTAGCCTTTTCTTTTAAACCCTATTCATACTGTATGTTGGGAACTTGATTAGATTATATCCATGGAGAGATGGCTCACCCAATCGTGGGTATTAACTTTTGAATAGAGGGAGATATAACTCCACCCATTCCAGCTGGGTCTTGATTAGTTTACTAGAATCCTTTAAAAGAGGAAGAATTTTGGAGAAAGCTTCAGAATAATGAGAACCATGAGAGCCCATGTAGCCAGAGACCTTTGGAGATCATCCTTGGGGGAGCGTCATGAAAAAGGAAGCCTGGAGAGAAAGCTAGCAGACATCGCCATGTTCACCATGTGCCTTTCCAGTTGAGAGAGAGACCCTGAATTTCATCAGCCTCTCTTGAGTGAAGGTAACCTCTTGTTGGTGCCATAATTTGGACATTTTTATAGACTTGCTTTAATTGGGACATTTTCTTGGCCATAGAACTGTAAACCTGCAACTTAATAAATTCCCCTTTTTTAAAAACTTTCCATTTCTAGTATATAGAATTCCAGGAGCTAGCAAACTAGAACAGATTTTGGTACCAAGAGTGGAGTGCTGCTGCAGTTTGCAAACACCAGACATGTTGGACCAGTTTTTTTGGATGGATAAGGGGAAGATTTTGGAGGAACTGTAAAGAGAATGATGGAGAAGTCCTGGAGTGCTTGAAGAGACTGTTGGTGTAAATAAAACCACAGCCAATCTGGACAAAGGGGGACACAAAAGGGACAAACTGGAGTTTGCAGAGTGAGAACCATGGAAGCTTGGGTCTGAAGCCAAGAAACTTCAGTCAGGAGAGTGGATCCACCCATATACATGGAGAGGATGAGTCTCCTATCTTGTTGCAGTGGAAGAGTTGTGCTGCCTCAGGCTTTGGAAAAAGTACAGCATGCTTCTTGGGGACTGGGGGTAGCCTGGCTGCCACCACATGGAGGGGTTGAGCATGTGCCCCGGAAATGGCAGAGGGCACAGGTGTGGCCCCGATGCCTGGAGAGGGTGGAGATGAGAAAAAGGTGGTCTCCTCAATGACCCCTGCAGGTTTTCAGAACCATTTGGGTCTTGTGACTCCTGTGTTCCTTCCAATTTCTCCCTATGGAAATGAAAACCTGTATCCTGTGACTGTCCTCCTTTGCATATTGGTACCAGATAACTTATTCTGAGATTCATAGGTCCACAGCTAGAAGACAATTTTTGCACTTTAATATTGTTTAAGGTGATATGTGTAATTGCCAAGTTGATGAGGGGTGGACATGTGGTAGTCAGATTCAGGTGTTAACTTGGCCAGGTGAATGTGCCTACTTCTATTGCTGTGGACAGGAGCCAATGGCATGTAAACCTCATCTGTTGCTGACTGCATCTGCAGTCGGCTAGGAGGCATGCCTGCTGCAATGAATGATGTTTGATTTAATTGGCTGGTGCTTAAATGAGAGAGCTGAACGTAGCACAGCCCAAGCAGCTCAGCATACCTCATCTTGGCACTCACAGCTCAGCCCAGGCCTTTGGAGATGCAGAACGGAATGACCCTGGGGAAAGTTGTTGGAACCGAGAGGGCTGGAGAGAAGGCCAGCAGAGATCGCCCTGTGCTTTCCCACGTAAGAAAGAACCTCAGTTGAAAGTTAGCTGCCTTTCCTCTGAAGAGCTATATGTTAACTAAATAAATCCCCTTTTATTGAAAGCCAGTCCGTCTCTGGTGTGTTGCATTCTGGCAGCTAGCAAACTGGAACACCATAGTTACACCCAGTATGGTCATATCCACCATGGCCACTATAGTTCTGACCACCACCATGGGCACTATTGTAATTTCCAGACCCTTGACCATAATGGTTATTAAATCCTTGGTTCCAGTTTTGGCCTGACCTCATCCATGACCCCTAGTACCACCTTGTCCAGTAGCTGCAGCTCCTCTTCCTCCTTTCTGTTGTTGCTGTTGCTGCCTACCTCTTTGGGTTGTACAACTTTGATTTCACACTTCCCAGAACCAATTTGATGATATCTGCTTTCTAATAATTTATTTACTGGCTCTTCATCTGCATATGTGATAAAACAAAATCCTCTTCTTTCATTTGTTTTTGTATCCATGGGAAGTTCATTATTTTCAATCTCTCCAAATGCTCCAAAATATTCTTTTATTTGCTCTTTAGAAGTATCTGGACTCAATCCACCCAAAAAAACTTTTTGGGGGGATCTCTCCCTTTTAAAACCTTCACCCTTTGGGGGCCTATCAATTTGCCATCCAGTTTGTGTTCTTTCAGTTCCAAAACCTTATCAACGCTAGCAGCGTCTTTGAAAAGCACAAATCCAAATCCTCTTGATCTTCTAGGGACTGGATCTGTTTTAATTATGCAGTCTGCAACCTCTCCGAATTTAGACAAATACTCAGAACTTTTTTGCTTGTATCCAAGCCCAAGCCTCTAATAATCACTTTATCTTCATCCTGCTGATTCTTGATCAGGTTAATCTAGGATCCCTCTGCAAGTTCCTCAGTGTTTCTGTACTCATTCATGTCCTCCATGGTGGCAGAGTTGTCCGTAGCAGGGTGCTGGCACACAGACTGAGTGCTGGTAGCAGAGGCACTGGAGCATTGTATGGAGCTGGATTTAAAATGGCAGCAGAAGAGTGTTGATTTTATTTTTTTCTTGTTGTTGTTTCCCAGTTCATTTATTTCTGCTTTAATCTTAGTTATTTCTCTACTTATTTTTGCTTTGGGGTTAGTCTTCTGTTCTTTATCTAGTTTCTCAAGGTGAGCAATTAGGTCATCAATTTTTGCTTGTTTTTCTTTTTTAATATAGGCATTTGGGATGATAAATCTCTCTCTCAGTACTGCCTTTGCCACATCCCATAAGTTCTGGTACACTGCATTTTCATTTTCATTAATCTCCAGGTATTTACCAATTTCTCCAACAATTTCTTCCTTGACCCACTGATTATTTAAAAGTGTATTGCAGGGTAGGCAATGGTGGCTCAGTGGCAGAGTTCTCAGATGCCATGCTGGAGACAAGGGTTCAATTCCCAGAGCCTGCCCATGCCAAAAAGAAAAAAAAAAAAAAGATAATGAATAAGAAAATATGAAAGTTCTTATAAAAACAAACAAAAAATAAAAGCAGAAAGAAAAACAAAAGCAAAAAGTGTATGGCTTAATCTCCAAATATTTGTGAAAGTTCTGGTTCTTAGGTGACTATTGATTTCCAGCTTGATTCTGTCATGATTAGAGAAAGTGCTTAGAATAATTTCACTCTTGTTAAATTTATAAAGACCTGATTTATATCCCAGCATATGATCTATCCAGGAGAACAGTCCATGAGCACTAGAGACAATGTGTGTGTGTGTGTGTGTGTGTATATATATATATAAAATAATTTATTAATTTACATTATTTGAATTTTCTGTATCCTTATTGATCCTCTGTCTGGTTGTTCTATCCATAGAGGAGAGTGGTGTATTGAAGTCTACCACTATTATTGTTGAAACATCTAGAGTTCCTTCAATTTTGCTAATGTTTGCCTCACGTTCTTTGGAGTTTCTTGATTGGGAGCATAAGCATTTATGATTGTTATTTCTTCTTGATGAACTGTCCCTTTTATTAATATATGGTGCCCTTCCTTGTCTCTTATGACATCTTTATATTTAAAGTCTATTTTATCTGATAATAGTATACTCGTTTTCTTTTGGTTACAACTTGTATAGAACATCTTTTTCCATCCTTTCACTTTCAATCTATTTATATCCTTGGATCTAAGATGACTCTCCTATAAGCAGCATATAGATGGAGCCTAATTTTAAATCCATTCTACCAATCTGTGCCTTTTAACTGTTAAATTTGGTCCATTAACATTCAGAGTTATTACTGTAAGGGCAGTTCTTGAATCTACCATTTTATCCTTTAGTTCTTGCTTGTCAGATCTATATTTTCTTTTCCCTTTCTCTTTGTCCTTTAAGTTACCCTTAGTAATGTTCTTCAATTCTGTACCCTCCTCTAGACTTCCCTTTCCTGTCTTTTTTCTTTTCAGCCAGCAGAACTCCCTTTAGTATTTATTATAGAGCAGTTCTCTTGTTGCCAAATTCCCTGAGCCTTTGTTTGTCTGTGAAGATTTTAATCTCTCTCTCAATTTTGCAGGACAACTTGGCAGGATAAAGAATTTTGGGCTGGATGCCATTCTCATTCAGAATCTTAAGTATGTCATACTACTGCCTTATTGCCTCCATGGTGCCTGTTGAGTAGTCTGAGCTCAGTCTTATGCAGTTTCCCTTGTATGTAGTGAATGTCTTTTCTCTTGCTGCTTTCATGACTTTTTGCTTCTCTTCAAGATTTGACATACGGATTAGTATGTGTCTTGGAGTAAACCTATTTGGATTTATTCTATTTGGAATTTGTTGGGCTTGTTTGATTTGCATATTTATATTTTTTATGAGAGCTGGGAAGTTTCCCCCATAATCTCTTTAAATAGGCTTCCTATCCCTTTATTCTTCTCTTCTCCTTCTGGGATACCAACAATTTTTATATTTGTGCTCTTTGTGTTGTCTGTCATTTCCCTGAGATCTAGTTCCATTTTTTCCATCTTTTTTGCCATTTGTTCTTTTGTGCATTTGAGTTCAACTGTCCTATCTTCTAATTTGCTTATTCTTTCTTCTGCCTCTTCAATTCTGCTGTTGTATGTCTCTAGTATACTTTTAATTTAGTCATAATATTTTTGTCTCTATGACATCTGCTATTTTTCTGTTTACTCTTTCAAATTCTTCTTTGTGTTCTTCCAGGTTCTTCTTGATAGTCTTTATGTCACTATGAACATCCTTGATTAGTTGTTCAAACTTCTGTGTCCCCTTCAGTGATTTAATTTGGTCATCTGGCTGGGCCATATCTGCCTGAATCTTCTCATGCTGTGTGTTCTTCTGTTGCAAATGGGGCATTTAATTGTCTTAATAAGGTTATTTTGCAAGTTGATTTCCTTCACTCATCAAGGTCTTGTATCTACTTGGGTCTGGGTTGAAAATCCCCTTTTGGATTTGGCTTGTGGGTCCTTCCCATTGGGGAATTGCAATTCTACTTGAGGTTCTATTGAAAGTTAAACAGACAGGCAATTTGCCAGACTACACTTTCTACTTCTTCCTAGCAGATGGCAATCTCTTCTCCTCAGGCCCATTTCTCCCAGACTGCAGGTGCTAGCTGAGCTGAATGGAGACCCGATGTAATTCCAGCCAGGGACCCTGGTCTCATTGCTTACTGAAAGCCACCAACCCCTGGACTGGGGGATGGACAGTGTGTGAAGACCCTGCTTATATGAATAGATCTGGTGGCCCCCAGACTCCCACTTGGGCTGTGGGACTGGGTATTTCAGCTTCTCCTGCCCACAGCCAACCCAGAAATGTCTGGTAGCTGGTCACGGCATTCAGTTTGGCCAGCTTCCTTAGCCTTGCCTCTCTGTCCACACATGGCTGAAGTCTCCGGGCCTCTGTGGGGGAAGGGGAATGATACAGGAACCAAACCAGTCTCTGGCTGGCTGGCTGTTGAACTGGCACCACTCAGTCTCTCCCCCTCCTCCCAGGGGAGGGCCCCCCAGTCTCCACCATAAAAGACCAGGTACCTACAGCAGCCTGTCTCAGGATTAGGGAGCAGGCAGTGTACCCTGGTCAAATGGTCTATGTGCACAGGGAGAGCAAGTCTTCTGGCTTCTGAGTTTCCCATAGGAACTCCCAACTGCAGAGCTGTGAGGGAATACCTCCCAAGCTGGCTGCAGTGGTAGGCTGGAATCATGACTGAACATACCCCATTCTCTCTGTTCCAATTTCTCTGCTTTTTCATTCAAGTCCTCCCTATATAGAGTAGAAGACCCTCTTTGATCACTCACGCCCTGGATCCACTGTCCCAGTCGTTTTTTCTGTACCATCTCTTGTTGTTCCCAGAGTCAGGGTGAATTTAGCCTCTCCTATTCCACCATCTTCCCATAAGTCCTCCACTTTCTCTTCTATAAATATTTCATCCTATAGAAGCTCATTTCTATACAAAAACTTTCAGGATACAATATCATTTATCCTCAAAATGGTATTTCAAGCACTCAACAAATATTTGCTGGATAAATTAACAAATACAGGCATCTTTCCAAGAAGTGTTTCTAGACTATCAGTTCATTTAGGATGCTTTTGATGTAATAAACAGAAAGTCAAATCCAAACTGGTTTATAAGGGGGGAAAGAGGGAGCGCTCCTATAACTGAACAGTCCAGGGTGGGTCAGGCTTCGGGTACCTTCCTCCTCTGGAGCTCAAATAAGTACCAGATTCTTAATCTTCACTTCTCAACTTGACTCCCTCAGCATAGGCTTCATTTTTTCAGGGAGGTTTCTCCTTGTTGCATTATTCATGTTTCAGTAAAGGAAACAGAAGCTACTCTCAGTATGTCAAGCAGAAAGATTTGGTAGGATATTAAACTTACATAATTGTTGGAAGGACTGGAAGAAAGGGAATGAGGAGACTTCCACTGCAGTGGAAGTTGCCATCCAAACTTTAGGACTGCCACTACCAGAGATGCCCCATATCCTTGGAGAATTGACAAGGAACCATGGAGTACAGCTCCTACAAATACCACTGAGTGTAGGAGCTGTCCTGTAAGCTTGCTTTGCCAAAGAAGGATGGCCTTCTGCCTTACAAATCTCCTACCAGTGCTCATCATTTGAAGGACCCCAATTATTTTCAGAACAGTAAGTCTGCAGAAACCAGGGAAATGTGGCTTTAAACTTCCATACATAACATTTCTGTGGATGAGGAGACAAAGTAGAGGATGTGAATAGGATGCTATGTTTGATTACAAGCTGCTGGAATGTGATATACCAGAACTGGAATGGCTTTTGAAAAAAAAAAGGTGAATTTAATAAATTACAACTTTACAGTTATAATCCTATAAAAATGTCCAAACTAAGGCATCCAGGTAAAGACACCTTAATTCAAGGAAGACTGATGGGTCAGGAACATCTCTGTCAGCTGGGAAGTCTTGTGGCTGTCATCTGCTGGTCCCTTACTCCTTGACTCTCTTGTTTCAGCCTCTGTTCCTTTGCAGGTTTGCCACTTTGCTTCTCTGGGACTGGCTTTCATCTCTTGGCTTCCCTTGGCTCTCTACAGGTTCTGGTGTGCTTAGCATCACATGGCAATGTCTGTGATGTCTAAGCATCTCCAAACATCTGTGTCTCTCTTCTCTGCCTATCACCTCTGCTCTGAAGTTTCTGTCTGCTCTATCGTTTTTGTAGGTTCTCTCTCTCTGTTGGCTCTGAGGTTCCTGTCGTTTCTGACTCTCCAAAATGTTTCCTCTCTAAAGAATTCCAGTAAACTAATCAAGAGTCATCTGGAATAGGTAGAGCAACATTTCCATGTAATCAAAGGTCACACCCACAATTGGACATGCCACATCTCTGTGGAGAGAATCTAAACAAATTAACCAAATCACAGTATTGAATTAGGATTAAAAGAAACAGCTGCCTCAACAAGATTGGATCACAATTAAAACATTGCTTTTCTGGGGTACATAATATTTTCAAACTGGCACAGATGCCAATGAAAATTAACAGTATCTAGTAAAGATCACTCCTTCTACCAATAATATTTTAAGCAAATAACATGTTCCCATCTAAAGCAACTGTCCCTCCTCCACATGCAAACATGCTTATGCTGTCCCACATATCTCTGTGGCCACTGACATGTGATGTTCATTCCTCTTCTATTTTAGGCACAATTCCATCTTAAATCACTCCCACCTAAAAACTCATGATATTAATTAGCAGCAACAAATTTTACATATAAAGAGAGAAGCAATAAAATAAATTTATTAGTATATAAAATACATATCTAATAAAGCAATGAAGAAAACATGCAAACCTTCTATGGGCCTTTATTCTGCAACAGGTCATGAGGCTATAGTTGGTATTTAAAACTTCCTTCTTTGTTCCCTTTGCTCTCAGAAAACTACCCCCACTGGTGGGGTGACACAAACCTTCAGTCCTGAAAGTTCTCAGCCCTTTGCAGACTTACCTGTGTCCATTAATCTCTATCACTGAAGAGGGAATTATAGGAAGAACTCCAGAGGAACCCCTTGGTTCCAGACATATTCTTCCCTGACTTAACTGTGTAGCAGCAACACTGTTTCCCTATGGTAATTGGTATCAATCACCCAGACCTTTATTTTCTTGAGGGCTCAATAGTAGGAAGAACCTGCAATGGCCAGATGTAATTTCAAGTTCTTACTCAATGGAACCCTGTGTCCCTCGTGGAAACAGAGCCCAAGGTCATGGGAGCAGAAAGCATGCATTTTGCAAGTAGATAATTGTGAGCCATGACTCTCCCACTTCTACTCTTTGTTTCCTGGGCCCAGGTATTCTGGCCAAGGGAGCAACAGCACCCAAGTTTAGAGCATATACTGTACCTTGAAGGACAGTTCTCCTACTCACAAAATATTGCCTCCTACCTGTGGCTATAATGGAGACTTCAGTTCTCCACCCCACTATTCTACAAGGCCAACTGTGTTAGGGTGGTGAGGTTCATTACTGATTCTCACAGCAGTCAGTCTACTGCCTCATTTCTTTTGCTGTAAAATGAGTTCCTTCGTGAAGGATACCATGATGGTGAATACGACATTCAGAATGTTCAACCACGATGATGCTGGCAGAAGCACTGAGGGAAGGAAAAGCAAATCCAGATCTCGAATAAGTGTTTACTACAAAGATGGCAACTTCCTGCTGCCTCCACAATTAAAGGTGTGATGGTTAACTTCATGTGTCAGCTTGGCTGGGTTTCTGGTGAGGAAAGTGCTGGCCTGAATTTTACTGTGAGGGTATCTCCTGGGTTTAAATAAGTAGTCAGTTGATTGCATTCATGGCTGATTGAATCTCAAATCAACAAAGGATATTGCCTTCAGCAGTGACAGAAGTCTCTCACCCAATCAGTTGAAGGCCTTAAAGAGAGAACTGATGATTTTAGCAGTTAGGAATAAAAAAAATTGTCTTCTACTACACCCAGACAGCTTTTCCTGGGGAAACCAATGTCACCTTCATCGGAGGTTCCAACTTGCAGCTTCTCCTGGGCAATTCAATGTCACCTTCATTGAGTTTCCAACTTGCAGCCTGCATACAGAATTTGGACTCACCAATCCCTGATCATATAAATTAATTTCTTTAATCTCTGAATATTTACATATATGTGTGTGCGTATGTATCCTGCCGATTGTTTCTCTGCGAGAACCCTAATACAGAAGGGCTTCTATATAACCAGTCTGCCACTAAGTGGCTGGCTGGTCTCCACTGGGGGGCTCATTGTTGGTTTCTACTGTGGCACTTTGGGTGCTCAGCCAGCCAGATCAGCCTCAGCGAGAAGTCCATGTTGATGAATTCATACACACCCTCCATTCTTGCTGTTATAAATTCTTCATTCTTTTTTAATCAAGCACTGATGTAGCTGGGGAAAGGTTGACTGACCTCCATAGAAGTCTTCCTGCCCTCTGCTTCTCAAAAGCCTCCTCAGAAGTGGGTGCCTTTGGTGAGCATTCACAAGGGATCACAATGTGTTCACTCTCTGTGTCTAGATCAGGTAGTTCACCCACATCCTTTTCCCCAGACCTCCTAATCACCAACCTTTTCGTCTTGTTCCTTTCAAACTTTTCAAAATCCAGCTAAATTGTTAGCCACTGGCTGTGTACAAGCCACTGACTTTCTCTCCTTGCATGTGATAGCCTATTGTATCGCTCAAAGTTTTGTCCATTGGGAGGATTTCCTTTTCCCCAGTCCTTTAGGACCACTTCCCCAGAGCGGCAGTCATAACACACAGTCTACTTCCAGTTTAGTGCTAGTGGACTGTGCCTCTCACATTTTTCTTTCTCAGCCATCTGGTCCCAGGAAACTCACCATGAGTTCAGACACGTAGGCGGATACAGCAGGAGTCAAGACTGCAGTAGTCTTAGATACCTACCCGCTCATGCATTAAGCCTGTGGGCCGCCACCTAGTTCCATTCTAGGGCTGCCAGGATCAATTTGCCACCACTAAAGATCTCTAGTGCTCAGAATCTTTCCGATGACTACTCTAGCCTTGCTGCCCTTTTCTTTGGGAAGTAAGTGCTGCAATCCCCATGGAAATCAGGGAGCATGTTCAATGGCAGCATTTGCCATCCACAACCCCCATCTACAGTGGTAGCCGACAGAGGGCTTCTCAAGGATGCTGGTGCTCCCCTCTCCAATATATCTCTCAATACCAGATGGAGGATGAACTTCATGGTTAAGGAGTGGGTGAGTAGGTTGTACTTGCTTAATCTACTTCAGTATTCCCGATTCCCTAAGTATTCTTTACTTCTTCACTGGCATCACTTGGCACGGTGATTTCACTTCGTGTGGCCCCCACTGAGCCCAGGTGACTGTCAGTCAACTGAAGACACTGGCTTCCAGCGCATGACCCAAGTAGCTCCTCGGCACTCCCGGACCTCTGCCGTCGAGCCAGCGCCCCCGCTGGGAGTGCGCCCGGCCCGCTAGGTGAACAGGATTTCTTACAACCTGGGAACTACTGTCTAGGGCTTTGGTGGTAAACTCCGTGGGATGCCTTAGGGACCGGGGGTTCTCAATTGCTGGACATCCCAGTGCTGGGCACAGCGGCTGACAAAGGCCTGTGGAAAGGGTGGGTGGAAACCGACTGCGGGGAGACTTTATCTCCAGGTCTCCTCACCCGAGTGCTGTGAATGTGAGGCGGCAACGTGGAAAAGCAGGGGCGGGGTCCTCTGGGGGCCGCGCGTCTGGGCTTACAGGGAACCCTGGTTTTGCCACTTCCGACCTTAGGGCCCTGGGCGCGTCCACTGACCCCCCTTTCTTCTGTGGGGAAACGGGCCCCAGGACGCCTCCTCGCTCGCCCGCGTCCCCTCACGGCGG
>PVIY010015018.1:7955-55041 GCA_004026745.1 Myrmecophaga tridactyla
AGAAAGTAGCCTGCGGTGGGGGGAGATTGAGAGATGACAAAGCTAGGTCCCTGCGAAGAAGCCTATCGCGCTTGGGACATAAGGGACTTAGAAATGGTGCCATTTTATTAGGAATGAAACAGTGATGCCGCTCTCTTTTTCCCTCACTTCACAGGACTTTTGCCAAGATTTTGGGATCCCATGAGGGTTGGGAGGAGTTGGCATGGATCTGGCCCTCCGTGGAGGACAAGGCCTGTGAGGAGTGAGACCTTTGACCCTGGGGCAGTGGGTGGAGGCTAGAGGAGGTGGTCAGAACTCATGGTATTTGAGGCCAGCACTGGTGAATGGCTAAGGGCGATAGGAGCCTGAGGCAGAAAGAACCTCTACATATTTTTGGGTGCATGCAGCTGCAGGGTACCCAGGGTGGGTCAAAGATGAATGTTTTTTTTTTTTGCAGGTGGGATGGAGGAAAGGATTCTCAAGGATTTCTGTGTGAACAAATAGGCCTTGGGACCAATAAGATTTATGTATTTATGTTAGTGTGAAATTCAACCTTTGTTCACATTTGGGGGACATTTTAGATATATTTATTCATATATCTGTCTCCCTCTATTAGACATTTCTGAATGCAGGGTCCATATCTTGCCTACCAAAGTTGATAGCATTTGTTAACTGAAAGAATGATATGAAGGATGTCAGGAAGTACTTCTCAGACAATTAGGCTTGTTAAAACTTGAAACAATATAAAAGACAATAAAAATCTGCAAATAAACCTTAGCAATTATAATGACATCTTTGAAAGATTTATTTAGGCTTTTGAACAAGAGCTTATTCTTCACATTTTTATAGGGTCATATTTTTAATGCGATACCTTCTTTTCAATGGTATTAAATATAATGTTAGATTTTTTTTTGTACTGCTCTTTTGTAATTCTTAGGCCTTAATTGTGTGGCCTCTAACCAGATATTAGGAGTAAGAATGAACATGCCAAAAACTGAAGAAAGGAAATTTAACATGATGACAATACCTTTTGCTATTTATTTTTGGTACTAAATGAATCATACTACAAGGAAAATGAGAAATGAATAAAACAATATACTTATTCTGCTACCTGCCATTTAATGTGTGAATTAAAAAAAAAAAACGATCTCTTTATCCAGTTTGATGAAATACCTCATGAGAATTATATTGGCCATAGTAGGATATAAGCTGACTTTACCAACTCTTTGAGTTGAATAAAGACAAAAGCTAGTGACAATCTATAAGTTGTGGGGGGGAATGTAAGTATAATAGTTGTCCTCTAAGACGGCCTCCTGATACAGCATACACAGTCCCCTCCCATACCAGACAGGGCTGATCTGTGCAATGAATGAGACACTGCTGAAATGGCAGTGTGTGAGTTCTGATGTGATCATAAGGAACATGCCTTGATGGGTCCTGGATGAGTTGCTTCAGGGGAAGTCAGCTCCATGTTGGAAGGTGCTCAGGCAGCTGTATGGTGAGGCCCACGTGATGGGCAGGTAAGGCCCTGTGCCAACAACCAGCACAAACTTGCCAGGTTGTATCTGTGAGCCCCCAGGGCAGCTCAGCCTGAGAACAACCATTGCTCCAGTCAATGTCTTCACACTATGTGATGAGGGGCCCTGAGCCAGAACTCGTTAGTTATATCACATTCTTGACCCATAGAAATGGTGTGAGATAATAAGTGTTCATTGTTTTAAGTGCTAGGTTTTGGGGTAATTTATTACACAGCAATAGACAACTGATACAACATTATCAGGTAAAGGTTCTATGTCCTCTTTGCTTTTCCGATTAAATTGTCACTGCTTTTGATGCTGCTAGAATCTTTGAAACCACAGAGTAGTTACCTCCATGAGCAGGTGAGGGGTTTGAACAGAGAGCCCGGGCTCCTGTTTCACAGCCAAAGCAGGGAGAGAGGAGGAAAAGATAAAGTGAAACCAACAAATATAACAAACATCAAACAAAAACACCTTTCTTGTTAGGAAGTCTGCCGTGCTTGGGAGGTATGTGTTTGGTGTCCTGGATTTCAAGTTGAAGTTTCTATATCATTTTCTTAAGAAACACTGTTACAAATGGCACACCGTCTTTCATTTAAACCCATAAAGCAACCACAATAATATTGTTATCGTGACTAAATATGAAGAGCCCAACCTAGGAGTCTGTCTTCCATTTAAAACATTGTTCCTTTGTGAAAAGCATTCCAAATAATTGGTCATGCTTTTAAGTCGAGAGTTACTTTAATTTAATTGGATATCAGTGCTAGTTTTAGTATTCTGAATTAAGAAACAAGGTATATACCACTCTATTCATAACAATTCCATTTTCTGGTGGTATTCACCCATATGGCAGTAGCACATCACAAAGCTACAAACCAAAAAGACTTTCTGTTGGCTTGCCACATTCCCATCTGAGAAATATTGGAACTGTATTCGTCAGGATGATCTAGATTGTGCAGCAATAACAAACAACAACCCCCATCCCCACCCCCAGTCTCAGTATCTTTAAAAACAACAGCAACAAAACTTGCCTCTCTTCATTACTACATGTCCATCGTGGGTTGACCATAGCTCTATTTCACATCATCTTCCCTCTGGGACCTAGACTAATGGAGAAGCTCTTCTTTGGAACATTGCCAGTGAAGCTCTCCTTGTGGAAGGAGGAAAGATAGAATGTCTAATTATGCCCTGCTTTTAAAGCTTCTGCATATCCCTTCTCATAGCTAACCGGCCAAAGCAAGTCACATGCTGGTCCTGCATTCAATCAGGGTGAGGGTGTTTAATTCCCCCACAGGAAATGCCATTCATTTTTGTGAATAGTCACAGAATCTCCCACAGCTTCAAAACTCTTACCCCTAGTCATGTAACGTGTATATCAAAGTAATGGGGTGGAAGAACCTCTTGCCCTGAGAAATATGTTTATACTCTATTGTAAAGCAATTTCCCTCAAGTATGGCTATGGGATCTCTGTAATTTCTTGCTGCTTGTCTAAGATGACTCTCAATGAGTCCCCTGTTGCCCTGGTGTCAGAATTAACCTCGCAGCTGCCCTCCCTGAGCAGTGCGGGTCGGTAGTGCCACTATATCTCTGCCAGTGGGGCCACTGGGCCTTGTGGCCTCCTTCCCTTTGTCCTGACCCAGCTCTCACCAAGAGTAATGAAGGTAATACTTATTACATGTAAAATAGTCTATTTGTCATGCCGTGTTTTCTTTCTTCCTTTAAGGAATCTCTTTTCACAATGGAAAGTAATTATTTTTTTCATATGCCACCTCAGTAAGGACAGCGGAGGCTACCTGACAGGTTCCTTTGCTGTGGTACTCTCAGGTCTCGGTGAGTTACTTAGCCCTCCTTTTGGTGTGATGGGTCCTGTACTAGCTCTGAGCTATTCATTTTCTAGATGGGGAGCAATAGCATAGGAAATCTAAAACATACTTTATAACTTTCAAATGATCTTTGTTTTCAGTACATTTACTTCCTTAGCAAAATGTGAAGTGCTGAAATTGCTTTGACTTCCTAGAGGAGGCTAAGTGCTGTTCTGGGCACAGGTCTGGTCAGGGCCAATTGTTGAGTGGACAGTTTTTCACTCAACAGGCTTCCCCTCCTGTCATTTCTGCTTTTTAAGAGGAGTCAGAACTTAGCTAGAAACAGCCATTGGGATTATCCACCTGGCTTCCCCCTCCTCAGCAGCAATGCCTGCTCTGCATACTTCCTGTAGTCACATCTCCCCTGTTAAAAGGTCTGTTGCAAACCTGCAGATCCGTGTTCTAAGGTCTGTGGGTTGTTTCTATAAATCCAGGTAATATGGTAATCAGTTAACACATCCCCTTCCCCCAATCTAATGCATTTAAACAGAGATTTTTCTGAAGACCACACCTTAACCCCGAAGTGGAAAATTTGTTGGACATGAACTTCTGTGTGTGGATGTGGTCATCATATATGGGCTAATTTGTCTGCATTTCCAAAAGAATCTAATCCCCGCATTCAATCATTCTTCATTTACTGAATGCTAAATGTGTGTCAGATATTAGAGAAACAAGGAAATCAACAGTCTTTTTATGCACCAGAGGATCACAGAATGTTTGGAAACTGAAGCATAAAGAACTGAAGTAACTACTTAGACCCTGCAATGGTTTAAAGGCTACGAGAGCACTGATAAGGAAACACAGGACTGCATCTGGAGACAGAAGGCTTTCTGAGGAAGGGTCAATTAGCTGAGTCTCCAGGGATAAGTAAGAGTTGTTCAAGTGGAAAATAGAGAGGGCAGAGGAGGCAGTTTGGGCAGCAGTGATAGTGGGTGAGAGAGGGTTGGGCTTTTTCGGGGAATTGCCAGCAGTCGATCTGGTTTGGCTGGAACTCAGGGTATGTGTGGGGGTGGGAGACAGGCAATGAGATTAGAAAGGCAGGGAGCAGATGGAGATAGAGAGCAAGTGAAGAATTTTGAATGGGAAAAGTTTTGATTGGGATAGTGATTAGTGCTTTAGAAAGTCCATCCTTGTGATTGTATAAAGTGTGCATGTCATAGGAAAAAACGGCCTCAGATTAAAACAAAAACCATCAGTCTTATAAAATCCTAAAACATACCAAACATAGGCAATAATCAATGATCAATTAAATTGATTTAGCTTTGGGTTAATGGCAAACATTTCTTTGGTATTTATTGTGAATGAGGTTCATAAATTACATTTCCTCATCTAATTCTCCCAAGAACTGTGTGGGATGAGTAAAATCATTTATTATCTTCATTTTACAGCTGAGAAATGCCAGCCCCAGAGAAGTGAACTAACTTGCTATATAACCCAGAAAGTGATAGAGCCAAGTATTCAAATCATGGTCTGATCAACCACAAAGCCAGTCCTCATGATATGAGCCCTTTTTCTTTCTGCTTTCAGGATTCATGCTCAGGGCACAGACAGGGAAATGTATATGTAGATATATTTCTCTAAGGGAAGATTCTTTATGGTTCAGTGTTCTGCTCTGTGCCCAATTGTAGGGATCAAACTTTGGGATTTAAATTAGGTGGGAAAAATAATGCGGAAACACTGGATGGAGGCGTAAGCTCAAGGTTCATGATTATGATAGCTGAGAATAACTCATTTATAAGTAGAAGGATGATGGCAATACAGATGTCAGAAGAATGCAATCTGTAGGCAGACCCAAGAAGTACATAGATAGGTTGGAGGAATGGCACAAACTGCACCAAGAAGCGGAAAAATTCCCCATAGTGTTGAATTAGCATGTACTGCTTTGAATTTACTAAGACGTATGTTAAAAGGAAGGAGAGGAAAAAGACTGTGATGAAAAGGGGTCTCAAAACCCCAGAGAGTCTGGGATACATTTTGGTCACGCACCAATTACCGCTTCAATGCCTACTTGCTTACATTTTGCTAGTTTTCAAGCATGAGAATTTCATTAAATTTTCTACTGCCAATAAAATATTTTTATGCCTGTTCAAACACTTTCTTGAGAATGGTATTTATTTAACATATTGAAAAATTATTTTAATTTCAGAAAATCTTTCCATTTTCCAAATCAAACCTTCATTGCTTAAGAAAACAAAACAATGAACATTTATCATTTATTTCATGCATTTCTAAACATCTTTCAAGCCATTCTTTGAAAATGTACTGATATTTCTTTTATAGTGCATCTTTGTGGTACACTTCAAGCAGCAGTGAAGTTCAAGTTCCTAGAATATGTCTCTAGAGAGATGATAAAATGTTTTGAAATTACTTGATTTTAAGTCCATAAACAGCAACCAAAAAGTTAATCTTAGGATAAATATGAAGGTAAGAAAATCTTTTATTTGCTGTGCCATTTACATCTTAAAAACAGAATGAGATATTACAATGTTAATTATGTACTTTTTATTCATTAGAATTTTGATGATTTCCATTGCAGCTTCAAGATGGAGGTGTTCTCATAATGCAATTGAAGTCATTTTTTTCTGAATAGGAAGTCATTGTAAGGACCATTGCAAGCAAAAGTCCAGTTCAAATAATTTTTAGGTGCCCATTTCTTCTATGGTCTGCTACACTTCATGGTGAATGATGCAAGGTACAGCTTATTAATGCTTTACCATTTAAGTAAGTGACACAATTTATAAAGTGATAAGCCATAAGTATAAGAATTTTATTTTGTTTAGCTATGGTTTCACATTGTTAATGTCTCATACAGGTATCATGTTCCATATAATTTATTTATATATTCCAAAGACTATGGAAATAAAATTTTTGTTATTTGTAAAATTCAAAAACAGCAAAAGGATGTCTTTCTTTAAAAGAGAAAGAACATTTATATTATTTTCACTTACCCCCAGGAGAATATACTGATTCTTTTTGAGGAGTCAATTCTAAGGAAAAAAGTAGGCAGGAAACCTCTTGAAAGAAAATTAAGGCATTATATTTCAGTGATTACCTAAAAATTGCAAGAAGATAGTGTTTGATGAGTATATTTTCAAAAAGAAAATCTCCATTGACTGAAGTGAAACTCAGTAACTATTCTAAATGTCTTATCCACATGACATTGAGAATAATGATGGAAACTTTCTTAATTTCTTTTAGTGCAACCTTCACTTAGGACAGAAAATGCCCTAAAGCATATTCTTATATTCACCAAGCATTACTTATCATGCCTTGTCTGGTAGAAATACAATTTCCACCTCAAAGGAGATATTGTCAATTCAACTAATCTCATCTGTTTTGGATTAAAGTCATCTGATATTTAATAAAAGAAGGAACTAAGAAAGTGATACAAAGAAGCTTTGGATGGTGATAGATATGATCATTGCTTGATTGGGTTCATGGTTTCATGGATAAATACACAGGTCAAAGCTTACACACTTTTTCCTTTACCACGTGTGGTTTATTGTATTTCAATTATACCTCAATAAACGTGTTAAAATTAAAGGATTGAACTAACCCTAACAAACTCTTACTTTTTTATGTAAAGATTTGCCTTTTAAAATCATTTTTTCACCAATTGTTTACATGATTGGGAGACGATTCTACATGTGTCTCTTTCATTTCTGTGTATCTTCTGAGCAGAGGTACTGGCTACCTTTGTTCTAGGTTATAGAATCAAGGACGGTGATTGTGAATAGTCTGTTCCTCCTTCTGAAGAAGGACAGGTTTGCTTACAGTCCAGAGTGACAAAGACGTCTTCCTGGGGCAAAGTATAGGCATGATTATTGCCCCTTATAAAAGACTGTGGTTCCCCTGGGATTCCTCTCCTATAATGCAACCCACTGCATGTGTAGGTATCACCTGGTAGTCTTCTTATCACCTTAGGAATTGATTTGGGGATAATGGTATGAATGCTGATACTCTGCATAGTGCTATGTGGAATAAATTGGCCTTTGTCTCTGACACAGGAGTCTTCATGACTTCTGCCAGCATCCATGAAACTATGGTTACCTAATTCGTTAGCTTTCATGTAGGTAAAATCTCAGACCCTTCAATGTTCTTGATAGTTTTGATGATGAGTATGGAATGCTGACAGAGATATGGCTTCTGAAATAGGAAGAGTGAGGGTCTCATTTCTGAGTAAAGGCTTTGAGGGAACTCCATGAGGAATTGACAATGGACGTGTTGACCAAGGTGAGTTGTCAAACTGGGCAATAAATGATCTTCCACTTTAATACCCATTAATAAGGAATTGGGGAAGTCATTGCAGGCTGAGTTCTAGGAAGTTAGAAAATAGCTGTGGTAATGGTACCCTGCTTATTTCTAACTCCTCTTGGTGGGAGGACTTGCTTGTCCATCTGGTAGTCAGCCTCAGGTCCACCCAATTATATTAACTGTTATTAAGGTTTGTCTTGGAAGGGAGGGCATAGAAGGGTTTGACCTCTTTGTGGAAACAGTTATTGAGAAACAAATCTACTGAATGAAAGGGCTATTTTCTGCTTTCTGGCCATGTGGTCTCTGTCAGCTAACACCACCCACACAATGTGGCTCCTGAAACTAATATATGTTATGTTTGGCTTTTCAGACCATTTGTAGTCTGATGGTGATGTGCCTTTTATTACAGTAGCCATCAACAATGGGCCAATAGTGAAGGCATATTCAATTTTGCCATCATAGTATAAAAACAGCCATATATAAACCATAAATGAATAGGCATAGATATGCTAAATAAAACTTTATTTGAAAAATTGATGGTAATCTGAATCTGGCCAGTAAGCTATAGTTTGCTGACCCTGGTTTGTGCGATTTGTTTAGCTGGTAAGTCTGGAACTGTGAAAGCTGTATCTAAAATTCTGTAGGTTGGTCCCATTAATGATAAATTGCTGCTTGTAATTCTATTATTAGTTGGCTTAATTAAGTGCTGTCTGAGGCAAATTGAACATGTTTGGTTCTATCCTCTGTTGGTGAGAATAATCATTGTCAATAGCTTTCAAATAATGGTCAATGACATTAATCATCATTACTCATGAGAAAATTAGGCAGAAGTGAAAACAATGCAGTTATGAGGAGTAGTTATTACTTTAAGATAATTCTTCGTGGGTCTCTTGTGTTCCTGTATATTTTGCAAGCAGAGACAAAGGCTGACTTTTTTCTGGACTACTTTTTCAAGGATATTTGTACAGTGAACAGCCTTCAAAGACAGAATCTACCTCTGAAGCAAAGAGCAGGTTTGCTTACTGTGCAGTATAATAAAAACAAAGTGTCTCCCTCCTGGGCAAAGATCAGATAGACTTATAAAAGATTTGAATCTCCCTAATTTGGGGGTTTTCTTCTGTTACAATACACTGACTGAGTATGAAGGCATCACTGGCCCATTTCACATTGCCCTTTGGAATTGAGGTTTGGGGTATGATGCTAATGGGTCAGTATTCCATCTCTTGCTATTGCTGTGAGAATGAATTGTCCTTTGTCTCTGACCCAGGACCACATGTCTTCTGCCAAAATCCATGAAACTGTGGTGGGCTAACTTTTTAGCTTTCTTGTAATGTAAAGTATCAGATCCTTCATGGTTCTTGACCTTTACTATATACTTTTTAAAAAAAACAAATCCAAATCTTGGGTGAGCGTTTATGCAACAACTTAACATGCTTAATTGACATAACAAACCCTTTAAAATCAGCTTTTAAATGAATTAACTTGAATATGTTCTCATCAGAATGAAAGACTTTTCAGTTGA
Organism: Myrmecophaga tridactyla; assembly: GCA_004026745.1. Taxonomy (NCBI): domain Eukaryota; kingdom Metazoa; phylum Chordata; class Mammalia; order Pilosa; family Myrmecophagidae; genus Myrmecophaga; species Myrmecophaga tridactyla. The sequence goes on from PVIY010015018.1 coordinate 17,090, forward strand.
GTAATTGGGTTCCAATGTGACCTGCTGTAGAAATGGAATGTTCCATATGTGATTGATGGAAAGAGCAGAGGACAAAGAGGCAGCTGACCTGGGGTCCAGGCTGGGCTCTACTACAAACTGGTTGTATGTTCTTGAAGAGGTTGAACCATCTAATTAGGCTTCAGGGACCTTTGCTTTGAAACAAAGAGGTTAGATGAAATTGTTTATGTGGTCCTTACTGCTGTGAGATGTATTATTCTCTGTGAGAAGACATTTTCCTGCAGCAGCTTTTTTATGGCTTATGCTTGAGAGGCCAGAATCTTTATGTACAGAAGGGGATTGCTTTTGTCTATATTATCTGGATCTCTTTTTTTGCCTCCTCAAGTATCTGTCAACCTAAAAGTTTTCTCCGTCAACCTGAAAAATAATGGAAAATATAAGCTCTTTTTCTTCTTTGCATTTTTTTTGTGTGTGTCGTAAATTAGGCTTTGTGAAAGTGCTCAGTTACCATGGTGATAGTCACTAAATAAATGTAAAGAACAGAACTTTGCCTTTTAAATATAAATTGTGCATTCAAAACACATCAAATATGCACTAGATTCATTGGCTTCTTTAAGATCAGACAGACCTGAAGATAATGCCAAATTCATCATAGTTTCTTCCCGAGAGCAAAAACTAATGATAAGAAATATATTAAAATATGCAATGGAATATATGCAGATTAGGAATATGTTTGTGAATTTAAGGAATCTAAACTATATATTGGTGGGAAAAGTATATAATGCATACTATCTGAAATGTATTACTTTAATTTTAACCTTATGTTTCTAATGCCCAAATCTATAGGAAACATTTCTTTTAGTTCTTCCTTTATAGTCTGCCTTATCAGAATAGATTCTATTTCTCCTTTGAAAAGATAACTGAATAGAAAGCAAGATAAATCTAAAAGTGTAAATGAATTTAGGATGCTGGTCAATGTTTCTACCAAATGTGTTGTATATGTAAAACAGCATTAGAAGTGACCAATTATAATCCTGATAACAACCTAAATTATTTTTCTTTTCTTTTTTATGGGGATGAATTAAGTGACCTAGCAGGAATTTCATAATTATAAAATATCAGGTGAAATTCTAAGTTCTTCGGATGCCAGGATATAACATAAAGACATTTAGGAAAAAGCAGAAGCTCTTCATTAGTTACAGCTCCAAAATGAGAGAAGCTTGCCACATGGGGCCACATAGAGGATTGTACTGGGGAGAGGGTAAAAGTGAGGAGAAATTGAAGGAGGCAGCTTCAGTGTGGCAAATGAGGTGGGGATTAGCTAGGTTTCGGGGTTCCCTGTGGATTGGTTACCTTGAATAATGTTGCAGGCTCTTGGGCATAGGGGCTGTCCCTAGTTATCAGGTACCAGGTCCTGGGACAATTAGGCCAGGTACATGGTGGCCCTGGCTTGATAAGGACAATACTTGTGTATGGACTGAAGGCTGCTCAAAATGGGGAATGGACAGACTTGTGTCCAGACCTGTAGTCAAGGTCTCAAAACTGTGTTGAGGCAACATCTCAAAGAAAATTATATTACACATGCTATTAGAGGACTAGTGACAATACCCTGACCTGGTTTTTAAATTTTAGTAAGGAGAAACAAGTTATTTAAGAAATGATAAAAACTGTAATATTTTTTAGAATACAAACATATGATTTAGAAAGGAAAATCTGAAGTTTGTTCAAATAGAGTTGGCTGTCTTAGTGGTGGTATAATCTTTAAAACTTGCAGAAAGGATGTGGAAAATTTATTCAAGCTTTCATTGTTGGGGGTAGGGTGGGAACTTAATTCTCCACCGATGTTTCCTTCGATGTGGAGATAGTTCCATTAGTTTCGCACTCCTGTCCTTTCTCCACATCTTCACTCCCTCTTCAGAAGAGGAGAGGAGTGCTGTAATCTGATCGGTGAATGTGGAAGGGCAATCTGAATGTATGCATATTAGCCCCTTTGCTTTCCCTTCCTCTCCTCCTTAGCTGCCTTCTGAAGGGGGCACATACTCTGGCCTATTCCTCTGTGGTTTTACAGCTGTGCCTTCCTATGTTGGAGTGTCTGATGCGATCCAGCACTATCAATGACTGTTTAATTCTGTGGATTAGAAAATAAGGAGCCCCCAAGTTTTCAGATTTAAGTAATATTCTATTATACTAACTTTGTTAAAATTCTAAAAGTAACATTTTCATTTTCAGGGTTTGTTTGTTATTGCATCAGAGCTTAGCCTAACATGACTGATACATACATTTACTTAAAATATCCTTCTTAAATACTGGTATTTAAATTAACTCCATTTAATGCAATTGGCCTGTGCAATTTCATTCTCTTTCATTTTTTTCCCTTTAGTTTCTGATTTATGTTTCCAATTCTCTCCTTCCCATAAACACTCATTCTAAGGAGCCTAACGTATGTCCTTGAATATGCATGTCACCCTTGGGAAATGTGATGCATTGTATTGGTGCATATTTTTAAATGTACTTGTATGTTGTTTGTGAAGAGCTTACTTTCTTGCTCTTATATTTTTCGTTTAATATACCATTGGTATATACATATATCTAGAGAATTACTTCTTTTCAGGACATTTCATCTGTTTTAAGACTGGGCTTCAGAAGAGCAGAGACACATCTGAGAATACATCTGTGAGATGTCTCATGTGAGGTCTTGAGTATCTCCATAAGAGGATATATTGCTTTGCTGTGTATCCTTCCTGTGGTGGGCATAAGACAGTTAGCTGCAGGTGAGCTGGTTAGGTAAGTCTGAACTCAGTTTCAGAGAGAGAGAGATACTTTCTTTTGTAGGCTGGTGAATTAGATGAGGAGAAAAGGGAGGAAAATAGAAACACTTAAGTGAGAGACAGTAATTAGATACAGTGGGTAGATTTTTGGAGTATTGGGAAAGAGCCAGGAATTGACCTTGGGAAACATTAATTTTCTCCCCACTTAAAGCCACTGATTGACCCATGAAGGGAGCTACATAAAATGTATACATTTCTGGCAGTACCAATGGAACATGGAATTGAAAAATGGCCATTAGATCAGAACTAGAAATAAAATCCATGGGCCTTGAGAGTGATTGTTTATATTTAAAAAATAACCTCTGTTTATTGATTGTCTACTATATTCTATGTATTTCACATAAATTATCACATTTAATCATTATAAGAATTCTATGAAAAGGGTACAATTCTTATTCTCATTTTATAGCTGGAGAAGTTGAGGCCACGCCATTATTAGAGTCATATCCAGGATTTGAAATCAGTTCTGTTTTTATCTAAAACCCATATTCTTTGCAGTGTACTATGTTACCTCTCTCTTTCAAGGAGAGAATGCTCGGGGATTTCTCCTTGCAATTGATGCATTCGTTGCACTGGTGTACAACATAGAAGTAAAAACATGACTTGGAGACAAATGTAAAAAGGAAAGTGGATCAGAACCAAGTTGGAGTCAATGAACTGTGTAACATCTGGCACAGAGTGGGAACTTAATAACTGTTGAATGGTTGTTTGCTAAATGAACTAAAACTAAAACCACACTGGTAAACCATTTGTAATTAGTTTTATATTTATATAGATTATTTGCTATATAACCAGACACAGCTCTTTCCATTGTATTCCTTTAATTTTACCCAACTAGCATTTTTGTTGACCAAAGTTCCCACTTAAACAAACAACCAGGCAGATAATCTACTTAGATATTGTTAAGGAACAATACCTGAATTGGCTGACCGCTGCTGACAGCTATAACAGCCATTTAGCTGGGTCCTCAGCTGAGTAGCTAGGTAGCAACCTCTCATGAATTGGAGCAAAAAATGGCTTATGTATTTCTTTTGATGGTCTATGTGAATAGATATTGGAATGTTTCCAAATGGTGTAATAGCCAAATTACTTCTCTCACTTGCTTCTTGACTAGGTCTCTTTCCCATCTTCCTTTCATAATGCTCTGACTACTTTTCCCCTTTCCTTTCTTTTTCTCTTATTCTTTCAGTAGTTAGCAAGTCAATGATGAATTTGGCTAATTGCATCACTTAGACCATGAGAGGGGTAGTCCCATCCTACAAAAAAAGTATAATCGTTATGCAGGTGGAACCATTAGGAATGTAAATAGAGAAATCAAATTACACATTGAATAGTAATAAAAGCATGGGTTTATACTGTCTGGAGAGGAGAGAGAATTTAGGTTTTTTGTCTCTCTAGTGAAAGGAGAATAGTTTTTCTTTTCTTTTATCCCCATTCTGGAAGGTTTTTAATGGACTATATTTTTATACCAAAAAAAAGCAAAGACTTTTCTTAAAGTAAGCTATTTGTCTTATCCTTTCCAAATGGAATACAGAGCCTAGTGAGAATATCTAACTAAAAATTAAGCTTGATGTGAGTGAGAATAATGGTCCATAACGAACAAACTGGAAAATTTCAGACCTGTGTGTTGCCAGCATTTATACAATCCAGTGCCAAGTATTAGATGTTTAACTTTTGATCAATCATGAAACACAGATTAGGAGTGGGATAGACAATTAAGATCGTACATTTTAAAACATCATTTCTGGGTTCTGTTTTAACCAGATATCAAATTATAATTTAATATCAAATTATATCAAATTATAAACTGTTGGCGTCATTGATAAATTCGTCTTTATTCATATTCTTTTTGTATTCAGGTAGAATAGGGAATGGTCTGTATATAATTTGGGAAGATAAAAAGGGCAAAGGTTGTTTTAGGAAAATTTTGCATCAGCAGTGGAATTATTCTAGGTTGTACATATGTTACTAAAATATACATTTTTAAATTAAAAACAGCATACAACTGTACAACACACTGAACCTAATGTAAACCATGGACTATAGTTAATAATATAACTATAGAAATATTCTTTCATCACTTGTAACAAATAACCACACTAAAGCAAGGTGTTAATAAAAGGGTGGTTGTGCCTGTTTGAATCTGTTGTGGACCCCAGAAGAGCCCTGTCCTTTAATCCTCATTCAATATTACTGGCTTGAGAGCTTTTTGATTGTTCCCAGGGAGATGTGACCCAACTAATTGTGGGTGGTAACTTTTGATTAGATGGCTTCCACGGAGTTGTGACTCCACCCATTCCAGGTGGGTCTTGATTAGTTTACTGGACTCTTTTAAAAGAGGAAGCATTTTGGAGAGACAGACAGAGACACAAGATAGCCACGATAACTACCAGGGCCCTTGCAGCTAGGGACCTTTGGAGATGAAGAAGGAAAACAACCCTGGAGGAGCTTCATGAAACAAGAAGCCTGGAGAGAAAGCTGGCAGACACTGTCGCGTTCGCCATGTGCCTTTCCAGTTGAGAGAGAAAGAAACCCTGAACTTCATTGGCCTTTCTTGAGTGGAGGTAACCTCTTGTTGGTGCCTTAATTTGGAATTTTTATAGACTTGCTTTAATTGGGACATTTTCTCAGCCTTAGAATGGTAAACTAGCAACTTAATTCCCATTTTTAGAAGCCATTCTATTTCTGGTATATCACATTCTGACAATTGGCAAACTAGAACAGGGGTATGTGGGAACTCTGTGTTTTATGCAGGATTTTTCTTTAAACCTACAACTTCTCTAATAAGATTGTTTTTAGAAGCAATCTAAATGAAGTAGAAGAGGGTATGTACCCAAAAGTCTGAAAAAAACCTAGAACCTTAAAATTAAGTGATCTTATTGAAGAGTATCCATGTTTTATTTTTTTTTAAAGGAAATCAGAATCATTTACCAAGAAATTTATGATAGATAGGTCTGTATGACAATGTATCAAAATAATGGTATTTAAAGGGAAAAAATCACATATGTTGGTATTCAATGGAAATTCAGTGAATGTTTGTTAAGTACTTAAAGATAAATGAATGATACAAATGCATCAGTCACATAACCACATAAACCTTACAACTGTTTATAAGCTCTACTAGTAAAATTTGGCTATCCATTTCGACAATTGGTATTATATATGAATGATGCCTGATTGTCCAGTTGAATTTCATGGCCCTTTCCTATTTAATATTGTCTAGTGAAATAAAATTCCAATCAATTCATAATTCTTCTATAGTGTTTATGTTGGGAGAAGAGTATTGGCAAGTATGATAATCCAATACTCTGAACAAGAAATAATGTATACCTTTGAAGAATGAATCAGGTCTATGACAAAAGGCCTGCTTGGGTCCCAATCCCTGGTCTTGTGTGTGTGAACCTATTTGTAATTAGGACTTTTGAAGATGTTATTGGTCAAAGTGTGCCCAAACTGAATGAGGGTGGGCCTTAATCCAATATGGCTGGAGTCCTTATAAGCAAAGGAAATTGTATATGGAAGGAGACACCATGGGAGAAGCAAGATGCCAGAAGTCAGCTGAACCCAGAAGAGGAAGGAGAGGGCAATGCTAAATGATAAAAGAGCCAAGAAGCCTCAAGGATCACTGGCAGCCAGCTCCAGAATGCTACAGTCTTAAAGGACAGGGTATCATCTTGCTGATGCCTCAATTTCTTCCCCCTAGCTTCTGACAATCTTTAACATTCCTTGTTAAAGGAATATATAATAAAGGATATATATTTCACTCCAATTTTTGTCTCTGTGGTCCCTTCCCTCTGGGTGGCTGTGTCCAGATTTCCTTCTTATGAGGGCATCAGTCATATTAGATTTAGGGACCCACCTGAATAAAAACCTTATTTCCAAATAAGGCTACATTCATAGGACATGAATTTTAGGAGGACATTATTCCACTCAATACAGTGACTCATTAAGGCAGTGATGGTGGGGTTAGAGAGGAAGTTATTGATACAAGAGACATTATGGGTAGAATGGGTAGAACATGGGTATGTGAGGGAGCCTGTCAGGTTTTTGGTTTAGGTAGCTTCATTGATAGTTAGAGATGTAGTACACAGCTGGGACATCAAGTTTTGGGGTCAGGAAGAAGAGTTCAGTTTCTAGCAAGATGACCCAGAACTGTCCACAAGCCATCCAAGTGGAGGTGTACATTAGTCAGATGACCCACACTATACTTTTCTTATTTCCCTTCACATTCCTAGGGTATCATTGTGGTCAAACTTTAATAACATGTTTTCTCATAGATGTTGTTTTGTGTGTTAGTTTGCTGGCTGATGGACTGCAATATACCAGAAATGGAATGGCTTTTAAAAAGGGGAATTTAATAAGTTGCTGGTTTACAATTCTAAGGCTGTGAAATTGTCCAAATTAAAACAAGTCTATAGAAATGTCAATTTGAGGCATTCAAGAAAAGATATCTTGGTTCAAGAAGACAGATGACGTTCAAGGTTTCTCTCTCAGCTGGAAGGGCACATGGCAAACATGGCAGTGTCTGCTAGCTTTCTTTCTTTCTTTTTCTTTCTTTCTCTTGCTTCATGAAGATCCCTGGGAGACATTTTCCTTCTTCATCTCCAAAGGTCGCTGGCTGGTGGACTCTGTGGTTTTCTCATCTTTCTGTTGTGGTTCTGCAGCTCTGTCCTCGTTCTCAAAAGGAACTCTCTTCAAAATGTCTCCTCTTTTATAGGATTCCAGTAAACTAATCAAGACCCATGTAGAATGGATAGAGACATGTCTAATCAAGTTTAATACCCACAATTGATTGAGTCACATCTCTGTGGAGATAACCCAATCAAGTTTCCAACCTATAGTACTAAATAGGGATTAGAAGAAATGGCTGTCTTTACAAAATGAGATTAGAACTAAAACATGGCTTTTCTAGGGTACATAAATCCTTTCAAACCAACACACTTTGCAATTATTAAGAAATTAATACAGTTATCTTTCCAACTAGATTATAAAGAAATTGAGGGTAGATTCCTTTTTATTTTTTTGGTATACTTCACTGGCCTCTGGTAAAATCCTTAATGCAGTAGAAATCAAGGTCAATGTTTATAACAAAATTAACATTCATTTCCTTCATGAGCTAAGTGACCCTTTGATGGTAGATGTGGTTCATCAACCACCCATCCTTGTTCCTAGTAAAGAAAAAAATTCAGTTTCTTAAAAACTTGGAAAATGGAGAAGGTTTTGGAAGGATCATTGGAAAACAAAACAATTTGGGATATAATATCATGTTGTTTTATTTAAGTGCTTTTGAAAACTACTGATGTCAATAAAATAACTCAGTTGATAAAGAAAAAATAAGGAAAATCAAACACTCCTTAAAAATGTATTTTGATTTTATAGTTCAATATTTCTTTTTTTTAAGAATTAATCTTCCATTTTTACTATTAAATAAGCAATAATTAAAAGTAATGATATTCAGTGCTAATGAGAGTGATGGGAATTCTAATACACTTCTATTGGTTATGCATACTCTCACTAAAAAGCAATTTGGTTGTATATATTAAGACCTAAAATGTTTAACTTAGACCTGAGAATTCCATGTAGGGATCTATATAAGGAAATGTCAAAGTTTTGATTGATGAACATTTTCAAGAATGTTCGTAAGTTTACATAATATTTAAAAATTTGAAGTGGCTTAACTATTCAATCTTACGGGTTTGTTAAATTATGATACTGACTCTTATCTTCCTGTTCTTAGAATCCATGCTTCTTTATTACGGTGGCTCTCCTGTAAACTTCGTAGTAGCTTTGCTTCTCTATTCTTACTTTGTTGTCAGGCAAAATCTCAGCCCTGGAAAAACTCAACTGCTAGCTTCCTCCATGTCCATATCACTGCAATGAAGAATTACTGAAGAATATCTTCTCAGTTAGTTTGCATTCATCTGGGCCCTCAACACTGGCAATTCCATTCTCTTGTGCTTACCAAACACTATTTCATACTTGTATTGGTTTGCTAAAGCCACTGGAATGCAGTACGTCAGAAATGGAAAGGCTTTTAAAAAGGGAATTTGTTATGTTACAAGTTTACAGTTTTAAGCCAGAAAACTGTCCAACCTAAGGCATCCTCTCTTGACTCAAGAAAGGCCAGTGGGCCCAGAACACGTCTGTCAGCTGAGAAGGCACGTGGCGACCCCTGCTATCTTTCTCTCCTGGCTTCTCCTTTCAAAGCACTTCCCTGGGTGCGTTTTCCTTCTGTATCTCCAAAGGCTATGTGGGCTCTGAAGCTTTTTCCAGAATGTTTCCCTCTTAAAGGACTCCAGTAAGTAACCCCACCTTGAATGGGTAGAGACACATCTCCATGGAATCTACCTAATCAGCAGGTTCCACGGGTGGGTTACATCTCCATGGAAACCAACCCAACAATATTGAATAAGGATTAAAAAACATGGCTTTCCTGGGGTAAACAAACACTTTCAAACCAGCACACGTACCTTCTCCAATCTTCTCATATTTCTGTCCTCTTTATTTTTCACTTTCCTTTGTGCCTTCTAGAATTTCAAAGGATGACATTGCCTCATACTGTATAGGAAAAGTGGAAGCTGTTAATAGTAACTCCAAATCTACTATTTACATCTGCACCAGCCACCCATCCTTTTTCCGTCCTGAGATGGTAGATGAAGGGTACTATGTCCTATGAAAAATGAAATCTTCTGTTTGCCAGGACTTCCATAACTAATGCTACTGACTGATTGGCTTAAAAAAACCCAGGAATTTATTGTCTCACAATTAAGATTCAGTCTGTTTCACTTTGACCTCAGCTGAATGGGATCTTTGGAGATCCTATTTTCCCATTTACAAATGAGTTCACACCCACAGAACTGGGGTTAGCATTTGAACATGTCTTTGCCATCTCCCACATCCTTCACATGCACTGTGGATCCCATACTCTCCTGTCTTCTTTAAGACCTTGCTCATGCAATTATTTTCCTCATTTTCTCCATCCTCACCTTTTCTAGGTATTGGTCCATTTTCAGCATTCAAGCATACCACAGGGCCTCTCATTCTTTAAAACAAAAAACAAATAATCACAGTTTTCCTTGAAACACCTCTCTTTTTCTGTAATGTCTTTTACAGCCAAGATTCTCAAAAATTTTTACTACATATGTTGCCTTTACCACCTTATCCCTTATCTTCTGTTATCCCCAATTTTTATTTGGTTTGTACCCCAACCTCTTCACTCAAATTTCTCTGATTGAGGTCATTATGGACTCCATGTTGTTAGATGTCATGGATTGCTTCCAGTCATCATAACATGTAACCTTGCAGCATTTGTTTATACATTGGACAATTTCCTGTTTTTGAAACTCTCTTTTCTTGGTCTCCTTGACACCATACTACCCTGTTTTTTCTCTTATCTGTCTGGCCATTTCTTTTTATAATTTGCCTAAAACTTTATCTTTTTTTTGACAACTGACATGGTTCCTACTGCACTTGTTTTCTTCTTCTACATACTTTTTCTAAAAAAATCTCACTGTACTGAGGACCAAATATTTCTACATATCCAACTGTTAGCTTCTTCACTTCGGTGTCTCATGGACTTTCTGATTTATTCTGTTCCCAGCTGAACTCTTGATTGTCCCCATCAGATTTTTTTCTCTACTAGTCTTCCCCCAGTTTAGTAAATGGAACCCTAATTGGTTTCTCATGCTAGAAACCTGTGAGTTATCCTTAACCAAAGCTTTATATTTATTTCCCACACTGAATCCAATACCAAGTAGAATCCTGTTGATTCTACTTCCAAAATGTATTTCAAATATGTCTGCTTCTCTCTTTCCACTTAACTGACCTAATTCAAACCAATGATTCTAGCTTGGATTATTACAATTTATTGTCTCTCAGCTTCTACTTTGCTCTCCTATAATTCATTATCTGTCTAGCAAGAGGTCTTTTTAAAATGCAAGTATGATCATGTCATTCCCTGGTATAAAAATCCCTTCATTTGGTTTCTCATTGCATTTAGGATAAAATCCACAATCCTTAAATTGTTCTATAAGACCTGACTACCTCACCAGCTAATCTCCTCCTGAACTATTCCCCAACCCCTGTCCTCTTTTTATCCTCTAACCGCACTAACCTTTCCATTCTGCAAACACTGTAGAGTTTTTATCCAATATGGTTTCCTTTGCTACTTCCCATCATCTCTTCACTTGGAATAATCCTACTCACCCTTTAGGCCATACCTTCAAATGCATTTCACAGAGAATCCTTTCCTGACCTCCCAGATTTGGCTGACTCACTATACTATTTGCTCTCATAGGACCTTTGTTCTTCAAAATAGCTATTCTTCTATTCAGAGACTTTCAATAATAGCTATCAGGATATTTATGTATGTAATTACCTGCTTAGTGTCTGTATCTCCATGAGGGCCCATTCACAGCTGTGTACTGAAAGATAAGTCTAGTACCTGGGAAATATTAGGTTCTTAATAAAGATATTTTAAAATGAAGTGGTCAGTAAATGACCATTTAGTCATTAGTGATCACATTTTATAATTACTTATGAAAAGAAATGTTCATGATACATGCTATATAAAAATAAAGAATACAAAACATAATTCCAATTTTGAAAAACATTGTCTAGTTGTTTATTTCAATATAAAAAAGAGCCTGGAAGGATTCCCTCCACCGCCAGATTTTAACATTTTTGGATAAATTCTAAGTTTTAGGTTTATATTGTTTCTGGATATTGAGACTATAAGAGATTTTTATTCTTTATATCTTTCTGTATTTTCCACATTTTTCCCATTGAAACTTCATCTACTGTCATCATTATAAAAAGTTATTTAAAAAGAAAAAATTCAGTTATTTGTACTGTGTTCAAATGCATGCTGATTTTAGATCCTTTATATTATTGCCTTTTGCTTCCTTAAGCCTTTGCTAAACTCCTTTTTTAAAAATACGATTCATCTTGCTCTAACACAAAACATCTTTGTGCTCAATGAGCAGCATCATGGAGAGGCTATATCTGCTCTAAAATAGGATATTTGTGAATCACAGGGTACCAAGGTTTGTAACACTGATCCAACTAGCAAAAGAATTAGTCAGAGTCATTGAACAAAGACAATTTCTTCAAATATATTCAGTAAACTGCTCACTGGAATATGAACAAAAATTCCTTATCTTTGGGAAATGTATGGCTTATTTATTAGAGCAAGCAGGTTCTTTGAGAAGAGATACAGGAAACAAGCTGTGAAAGTCTTCATCTGTTTTATTCTTTACAGTACAGTGCTCAAACATTTAAAAAGAAAACTCTAATTTGCAAAGTTACATTGACATTGTAATTTTTGCATATTTAATAAACCTTAGCTACTTTAACTGAAAAGTGGAATTTTTCATGGAATGCTACCCTTTTCATTACTGCATACATCTTAGATTTAATTTGCCATGGGACGCATCAACCTTGGCTCTTGGAGACAAGGTTAGAATCTGTAGTGCATGAAAACGAGCTCTTCCAAACACTTTTTTTTCTTTCATTTGCTACACGTTCTATGCCAGCTTTGGAGAGAACACAAAGAATGAGAATGATCCTTTTCCTTAGCTTGCTAGAAAATTATTAAAGTAGATGGAAATACTTTTCTTTATAGAATAGAAAGGACAGCATTTCTCTACACCCCCTTAGAATGCCAAGAAAGTAGGGTTCTCATAATATAAAGCAAAACAGCAATTGTGGAGGTCTTAAATGTTTTGAATAAAACTTATTGTTTTATGTATGACCTTCTGATTTTGTTAATTTTTTTTGGGGGGGAGTAGAAATTTGGACTGGCCTCTTTATTACCCCAAATTATTATTTTTTGCTTGATTTTCAGACAAATTCTAGTGCTATATTGAAAAATTTCAGATGTATATTAAAGAACCTTTTTGGTCAAATTTAAGATATGAAAAAACCAATTCTCTAACTGATATTCCTTTTTAAATTTTCTATTGGGAAGAAAGATAAGTTATTTGTGCTATGGGGACACATATCAACCACGTAGCGATCAGCAGGACACCAAATAATTAATAAGCTTAACTTTCCTTGAAAAGCTTATATTATGATTACCCTGGAAAGTATGATTTGATTGAGGCTAGAAAAGTTTAATACAGTTATATAGTGAAGACTCTTTTCATTTCGTGTGCTATCTGGCTTAAAGAGAAAAAGGCATTTATTGACGCACGTAACTGAAAATTCCAAGCATAGCTCAGGCTTCAGACAGCTGTAGCTGAGGACTCAAATAGCATCCTCAAGATTCAGTCTCTGTTTGCCACTCTCCCTTTTTTTCCCCCCCGTTTGTGTTGGCTTCCTTCCCAGGTAGGCCAAACCCTCCTGCACTCTCCATTCAGGGCAAAACTTTTCTCTTTCTTAAAATTCTAACAAAATATCCTGGATTAAGTTGCATTGGCCCTAATAGCCCTGGCTAGGGGTTGTGTGCTCAGCTCTAAGTGAAATCATTCTGGCCAGTGGGTGTGAGGGTCTGAAGGGGCAGTGTGAGGCACAGGAGGGCCAGTTCCAGGGTAGGACCCACCAAGAGGCACTATATGGACTAAATGTGGAAAGATCTCACTACTTGCTGCCCTGTGAATAAGGGGAATTTGATTTGGGGCAGGAGAATATTTTTCAACATATGAAAATTATAATGAATACCTATAGTTGGTCTCAGATTAGGAGATGAAAGCCTTAGAAGACATCAGGATTTTGAGACCATTGATGGATAGAAGTTACTTCGATGTCCTGCATATCTGGGTTTTTTGTTTTATTGTATGCTGTACGGTGGGGTCACATTTCGTTCTTTTTCCACATGAGTATCCCGTTATCGGAGCCCCATTTGTTGAATTTTTGTGTGGTTGTTTTTTTGTTTGTTTGTTTGCTTGTGTTTTGGGGAAGTGCATGGGCCGGGAATCAAACCTGGGTCTCCCGCATGGCAGGCAAGAATTCTACCACTGAACTACTCTCGCGCCCCTGCATATCTGTTTTTAGTGGAGAATAAAAAGGGGCATGCCCCTTGGATGCTACTGCTGGTGGCACTATTGAGCAGTCATTAGGAAGGTTGTCCTCTAACCAGCTGCAGGTTCTGTGGACTTCAGGTTTGCACATGGCTAGCTGATTCCTTTTAACTGAACACATTAATTTTAGAACCTTTTATGAGCTAATCAATCTGAGGCATTCAAAAAATCGCCAGTAATGAAACAGCAGGTCTTCTTGCTGTCCCAAAGATATGAGGTTTGTGGCATCTATAGTTAATCTGGGGCAGTTTTTGGAGCCTGAACTCAGTGCTGCATTGGAGGCACGTGGGGACTTGGAATGCTGTAGAGATTGTTCTGGTCTTGGAATTGGCCCAAGAAGTCTGCAGAGCCTTTAGACCCTCCAGGGGTCCTCTTATAAATGGATGTATTTATAATACTATTTAAATATAGTTCTTACCTTAGGCCCAGTATTGGGAAGCATGGGGAGGGAGATATTTGTGAGTAATTATAGGATGGTATATGACGTAAGTAATCTTTTACAAAATTATCTTTGTAAGTTATACTGGCAGTTGCATGTGATTCAGCCTTCTCATTTCATATGTGCGTTTGAATGGGTTCAAACGTTGTATGTGAGGATGGAGAAGACTGTTTCTTAGGGCCTTCGTTGAAGCCAGCCTACCTAAGATCTTTCGGAGTCTCTTAGAATCCTGCCAGGGGTCTGAGAAAACGTCCTAGAACCAAGCATCTCTTCCTAGACTGAGTTTTCTCAGGTGCCTCCCACTACAGATGTTTCCCTAGGACCTCCTCGATCCATTTTGTCCCCTTTCCTTCAAGTTTCCACTAAGTAAGAAGGTACAGGGGTACTGATTGGCTTGAAATGCAGAACCTTTTGATTCGTGTTTATCTTCATCTTTGAATCGAGTGTGAAAGCCATTTATGAACTTCTAAATATGACCAAGATGGTTCTATGGCACCCCCCTCTGGTGGTTAGTAGGTACCACAATGATAGCATGTGAAGATGGGATTATTTGTGAGAATCATTTCTGCCCATACTGATTTAACAGTGAAAAAATGCCATATTGCATTAGAGAAAAATATTTAATTGTACTTAACGAAAAGGTTGCTATGTATTTTGAAAATAAAACACTGCTTTTACAGTTTTCTTTCTTCGCTTATAGCATGGATAAAATGCAATTTATATATAATTAAGCATCTTTGTTGTTCTGAAAAGCAGTCATAATGGAAGAGTTAAGGTTGTCTGTTTCAAAAACAACTTTTAGAAAGAAGCTTACGTTAGGAAGCTTTTTAATTTTACCCCTGCCAGAAAATTATGTCGCTCAAATAAGAAAATGAACATTTTTCCTTCAGCAAATTGGAATGTGGAAAATCCGTAAGAGCTTAGAATCTGGAAAAGAAAATAAAGTGTCAATTCAAGATATGATGGGTCCTCCCCTCCATCTGGTTGTAGCATTGGTGTAAATAAGAAATTGTTGAGCTGAATCATTTAATTGAAAAGCAGATGAGGCTCTTTCCCACCGACAAGTTTCATTAGCATAGGCGCAAACGTATTGAAGAAACAAAATAGGTTAAGTGCAATTAAGTTCTCATGGAGAGGGCACTAACTTTAGTCCATGTCTTCCAAACTTTTAAAATTACCCCAGTGAACTAACAGTAACTTTTAATGAGACACGAGCAAAGAAAACACAGATTCTGTAAGATGGAAAATCAGATAGCTATGGCAGAAGAGTTGCTCTGCTACACATAGGTTTACTCCATTTGCTCTTAATGAAGCATGGCCACTTTCTGTGTTCCTGCATTTAATTCTACTTTCTGTATGTGCTAGTTTCACCTTCCCAGTGATAAAGAGATGCATACATTCCAAAGAGATGAGTCAATAAAAGAGGAGAAATATCTTTCTGGTACAAGATTAAAAAGAGTCAGAAGGAACAGAAGCAAGCGACATATATAGTTGAAAGACTAGTGAATTAGGAATTGTTTATCTGGGTTAATTTAGCATTAGTTATGAGCCATGTGACCCTGGGTAAATTATTCAACCTCTTTTTCTCACTTATATTCTCTATTAAATTAAACTAAAGTTAGATAATCTCTAAATTTTACAATATGGTAAACATATAAGTGGTTTTATAAATAACTGACAAACTTTCAAAAACTCATTTCAAGAATCAGAAACCTTTGTATAGAATTATCATTTAAGAGCCATGATTTCTTTTTTATTGGTGGTGGGGTGTTATATAGTGATATGCAGGCAATTGTGAATCATGGTATAGATGTGCCTGCATTTACTAAGAGAAGAGGCAGAGCCTCTGGAAATGATGACATGCTACCAGGCCTTTTCTCCTCCTATTCCTAGCTTTCTTTGTTGATATAATTCCCTAGTATAAGCAATCACAAAGTTAGAAATTGCGTGGGTTTCATCAGGTTTTCCTTGTTTTATTTTAGCTCTCCTTTCTCTTCTATCTCAAGAGTTCCTAGTACTAATAATAGCTAGGAGTATTTGAGGACTGTACATTTATTTTCATTTAATCCTTACAAAAACTTTATAAGGGAGGTATTATTATTAAATAACTTGTCCAAGGCCACAAAGTTAGAGAAGTACAGTCAGGATTCAAGCCCTGGCCTGCTTGTTTCAAGAGCCCATCTCCTTAGGAGAAGGCATAACATCGCGGCTCTCAGCAAGAACAACAGTAAACAATATCATCATGCTCATTGTTCTAAGTGCTTTGAATATACTCAGACATATAATCCTGATGGCAATTCTATGATGCAGGTCCTACTGTTATGCCCATGTTACAGATGAAGAAACACAAAGTGTGGTTGATCAAATTATTTGCACTCCCGTTTAGATATGTTTTTAGTATTCATCCACATACCAAACTAACATACTAACTAAAGATGTTAGTTTACGTTAAGGTGTGGCCCAAATAAACAAGGTTGGGTCTCACTCTGTATTACTGGAGCCTTTTATAAGCAGGAGAAATTCAGACATGGGGAGAGAAAGCCAAGGGGGAGGAGTCAGAAGCCAGAAATCAAAGGGAACTGGACGAGAAAGGAGAGGACATTTCCATCTGACCAGAGGCAAGGACAAAAGCAAGGAACAGCAAGGATCAGCCACGTCACAATGTTCCAGAGTTTGGAGAGAAAGGATGGCTTTGCTGATGCTTCAGTTTTGGACTTCTCTAGCCAAAACTGTGAGCTAGTAAATTCACATGGTCTAAGGCCAACCCGTTGGGTGGTGTTTGTCATAGCAGCTCAGGAAAATTAAGACAGGAAGTTGGACAATTTCCCCAAAGTTAGCCAGGAGCTGGAATTTGAATCTGTGCCTTGTGGGTCCACACTCGGGGCTCTAGAAGATACGGCCTCACTGTCAAGCTGCCACATTTTTGGGAGAACTTTGAAGGTAATTCTTGTTTTTTATGATAGCTGTGTTCCTGAAACATTTCCTGAATTAGTTATTCATACTGCCTTCCTTAAAGAATGAAGACTGGGTTCTGATGATGCAAAGGTGAAGGGAATGAGGTGGAAATATAGGAGCCTGGGGTGTAATGAAGTTAATTGTTATGGAGCGATTGTGGCCAGGAGAGCCTGCCAATGCAGATTGCAGTGGAAAATCAAGAATGAAGACAAGGTACTCGTATTGGCCTGAAGGCATCTGGGAAGTTTTAAACTGCAAACTTCCCCCCCACCCCCCAAGCCTCTGTAAAGCAATAGAAGGGAAATTAGTAGAATGTGACATATTGATAGGCTATAGCCAAAGTTTTGGGTTTGGACCAAGCTGATTTTGGGACCTGCAGATGCTGTCTTGAGGATTGCTATCAATGGCTCTTATCCCCTGTTTATCCATAATGGGTAGTGTGAGCTTGGATTTTGGGGGATGCCGTTTCTAACTTGAGGCATAGTTTAGACCCAATTACTTTCCAGCCAGTGAGCTTCTAGAGTCATCTTCAGTGATGCTTGGCATGCAGAATAGTATAATTTTCACATCTCTGTGGCATGCACCACTCAGGAAGGTGGGAATATTCTAGCATGCTATAGTTACGTTTGGCAGGAACAATTAGTAGTAAAGAGAAAAGATTTAGGGCATGTGAAAGAGTTGACATTTTATAGGCCACCAGATTTTATAGAATTTTAATTTTTTTCCAGAACCCATCTACACTCACCTCTGATCATACTCCTCACCAATACCCATATAGGCTTTTGTATTGGGCCTAGGAAGTGCTTATTTTTGGGGGGGATTTCATGGAGTGGAGATATCTAATAACCACATTTTATCCCCCCTTATTTTGAGTCCTTCTCAAAAGGTACTTGTTTTTAGAGTGTCACTTGTGGTCATTGTCCTTGAAGGAGAACTTCTTAATGTTTTCCCAAAGTAGTTTTTGCTGGGGGTGGGGGGGGGGGGGGGAGTGAGAAAAATGAAAATCCCAAAACGCCTTGAGTGGAAATTTTAGTTTGGGGGGAAGGAGGTGTCTCATCGAATCAATCACTGTAAATTCATCGGGGAGGCGCTTTGCGTCATAGAGTATGAATACAATCCCATGATTTTATGGGTGTGTTTGACTGTTTTTCTGAAGACATTGGGAAATATAATAGTAAATGTATCCTTCCTGGGAGAGAAGAAAAAAAAATCTTTTAGGTTCCAGAGTTCGTGATTCTGAACAGGCCAAACTAGGTAGAGGCTGCGGACTCCTGGCAGGGGAGTTGTAACTGGGACTCTCTTGGCCAGCATCCGAGAATAGAGCCACAACATAAGCAACTTTTTATTTGGTGGGGGGTGGGGGGGCTATTAATTTGGCTTAGTGGAAAGCTGTCCTCATGATGCCTTGGGAGAGCTGTTCTGCTATGGCTGACTTCAGCTGAAAGAGTGCTGGAGCCCGCCTGTGGATGGCCAAGCCATCAGGATGGGTTCTGGGTGGCAGAGCTGCTGCTGAGTTTTAAACAGGCCCTGCCTGATATGGCCCAACTCCTTTTCCCATGTACGTAGCGCCGTATACAGAACCCACGTGGCGTTCGCTGTGTATGGGGGCAGTGTTCTGTTTTATACATTTTAATTTATTTAAGCGACGAGTCTATGAAGCTAGTGCAATCTTATAACCCCATTCTTAAAGATTAGGGAACGGAGGCACAGAGAATTTATGGGATTTGCCCAATTGGAGCAGTGGAACTGGGACTGAACGCAGACCATCTGGTTCTAGAGTTAGTGCTCGCTCTTAATATACTTTGTTGTTTCTCGTGGAATAATTTTAGGAAACCCACATACCCAGGGAAAACCTTAATGCTAATTTCCTGCACCCATCAAGCTGGAAAATGTGCTTATATTTTTTGAAGCAGGCAACTTTCCCCATAGGTTTTGCTTTGTCGGGGGCTGCACTGTATCCATCATCCTTCCCTTATGTCTCCTATAGACACAGGAAAGGTGTTTTCTACATCCCAGGGGAACTCAGACCTATGGGTGCCTCCCAACCAATTAAAAACAAACATCAAGCATCAAGAACTGGTTCAGAAGGCCCAGCTTCCTTCAGACTCAAGCTCTTCCATCCATCTCCAGGCAGTGATGGTTCCTTTTGGGGGTGTGGTCACGTTTTAACTTTGATTGGCGGTGATTACACTTGTAACACAAGTTCCTTTTAGAAAACAAGGAAAATTCAGAAGTTCATTGACCATAGTAGATAGTCTGGAAATGGGCACCCTAATCTGACAGGAAATGGGAGAAGATTCTGAGGGAGTGCTGCTGTCTTATAGACTGGCCCTCCATTTCTCTTGTTCTTTCCTTGCTGGATGGCCCAATCACGTGAAATTGTCATGCGTCTCACTTTATGTCTGAGTAACGTTTGTGTGCCCTGCTTATGCATTGCTACTGGGTTCTGTTTTTCCTCCCACCCTGGATTTGGAGTCTTCCCTATAGAGAAGTATTTTCAGGTGCATAAATAGAGTCCCATATTATGAGAGTGACTGGACAGAGTTGGTCTGGTGCCTGGTAACTCTGTTTCTGTCAATAATGCTCAGCTCTTTGATTTTAAGCCTAAGGCGCTCTGTCCTGTGAATGATGTACAACAGATCCTCTGTTCTCCATTTTGGGGACTCTGTCCTCTTTGCAAAGGAAAATGTGGCTCTGTCTCTGCCAGATGCATCAGCTTGGGTGTGGTAACTAATCAGAATTTCCATTTAGTTCCTCTTCTGTTCTCTCCATCTCAGTGGATGGCACCACTATCCACCAAGCATACATGCCACGAGTCTCTTGGCTATCACTTACCCTTGAGCATATTCACTAAATCTTAGAGTCTGCCTTTTTGCTATCTCTAAAATCCAACCTGCTTCTCCATTTCTATTGCTTTGTTTCTAGTCTGAGTTACGGGAGGAGCCTTCTAGCTGTTTCTCTGCCTCCGTTCTGAATCTTTCTTTTTAATTCAAGAAAAGTGAATAAAAATTTCATTAAATCCTTAATGTTCTCCATCATTTTCTGTATAGTAAAAATGTTATGATACAGTACACATGTCCTTTGAAGAACTGTTCCTACTCACCTGTCTTGCCCTGTGTACTTCTGTGTTCTCACATGAACTATTTGTGTCAGTCACTCCGACATTTGTAGTCTCCTGAACTTGTTTTGTGATTTTACACATGCTTTATTTCTCCCAAGAATACCTTTATCACTTTCCTTACTCCTGATCTTCCTTGCAGACTCAACTAGGATGCCATCATTTCTGTGAAATCTTTCTTGATATTCTAGTTTGATTTTGTTTTGCCTTTATGCCATATTTCCAAAGCACCTTTACAAATATATCAGCCATTATTACACTACACTGAAACTATATGTGGTTTTTTTTTTTTTTTAATTAGCTTACTTCCCTACCATGCTGCAAACTTTTGAGGGGAGGGATAAGCTATCAATCATTCTTCACTTCTCAGTAGTTAGCACAATGCCTGATATGTAGTAGATATCTATGCATATTTGTTGAATGGAAGAGTAAGGAACCCAGATCCTAGCATACTGCCCATATAGCTGACAGGTATTACAGAGACTGTTCTCCAGGTGGGCTTAGTTTACCTGAGAGATCTAGAAATGAACCACCCTTGCTGCAACCAAGAGGGACTGATTGAGGGTCACTTTCTCTGGAAAGGTGGGTGGTACAGCTTGGCTGAGGTTGCACTTGTCTTAGTGGGCCAAAGATTTGCGTATTTATTGATCTCTAAGCATGGAGAGAAGAATCTATGTAAGTCTTGACCCTCTTTATCTGGGAAAGTGTATCCTGGACATGGGGGCTGAGACCCTCCTGGAATTGGTCATTAAGGAAACATTCGTTCCCAGCTCGCTCATTTTGGAGCTACGAGGTATCAAGGCTGGGGTTAGGTTGGACATAATGTCCAGAATTATTCTAAAGTTGATGAACTCCCCACATTTGTCTAAAGAGGCTGTGCTAATAATTGGAATGGACAGGGAGCTAGCTCTATTTAGGATTAGATAAAAGCTGAATTGCCAAGATTCCCTGAGTCTTTTTGATGAGTTGGCTGGAGTTAGGACCCCTAGAGCAGTTTCTGATTGAGACTCTGTATTAATTAGCATGCATGCTATGTTGCTAGAAGAAAGAAATCTCAAAATATTGTTTCTCATGTGACCATACAAAAATAGTTGGGCAATTCAGGGTGGGTAGAGAGCTCTGCTCCCTGAGGTCATACTTGGACTTTGGTTCCTTTGGTATTGTTCTTCTCTGTCCCCTAGACCAGGAGTCAGCACACTTTAACATGCATCAGAATCATCTGGGGCTCCTAGCACAAACTTCAATGGAAATAGAATTTAGTGCCATGAAAACTTAACAAGGGAAAATAAAATGGGAGAAGTGTTGTTTTAAGAATACCCAGAGACAGTTTCTGGCTCAGGTCCAGGGTTGACAATTTCTGTGTGGTTCCCGACCAATTGCAACCACACTTTGAGAATCACTGCCTTAGAGTCAGGTCCTCGTCCACTGGATTGGAGCTGGCTTGCCTGCATCCCGCCGGTGTTCAAACTCTGGGGGAAAGGGGAAAGGAAAATAGCAAGGAGTAGATCACACCCACTTGTTTTAATGGCAAGTCCTAGAAGTTGTACATCTCTCTTCTATTTCTATTCTGTTGGCAAAGATTTCATAACATAGACAAAATTATCTGCAGAGGAGGCCTGGAAATGTAGCTTATATCTGGTGGCTGATGTTCCCAGCTACAACTTCAGAGTTTTATTACCCAAAGTTTAAAGAGGAGAAATAGTAGTGACCATCACCAGCGCTGCTCCAAAATGGGGGTGCATCTTCACACATCATCCTATACCCTGGGACATAGAGGCAGGACACCCACTACAGGGTCTCAGAAACTTATCCCAGCTCTCAAGAAATGCTCTTCAGCAAGGGGGAGGCCTCAGACCGATGAACTTTGTTTATTTGCTATAGTAGTATAGCCCAAGAATATTGGTTTTCTCTCTTTCTCTGTTCCCCCTCTTCCTTTTCCTCTCTGCCTAAGACCTTTCCATCAATGATCCATTTTCTTCACAGCTGATGTTACAGCAACTGTACTCTCGTTCTGCTCATGCTGAGTGCAGTTTTGATAGTGGCTGACTACTTGTGTAAGAATTAAGTTCTTCTTTTTCTCTGGTGGGTAGCTGAATTCTTAAAACCTACTGCTCCAACTTGAAGCGAGACTTTCAAACACATGAAATTGTTTTAACCTGCAAGCTTGCCCAACAGAAGGAGAGAAAAGAACTGCATTGTATCTAATAATAAATGGATTTTTGATACATAAGAAAAGAGGCCCCTAATGTGAGTTTCACCAACTTATGGGTGAGAGCTTATATATTTTCTTTCATTAAAATTCTCAGCAATAGAGTCTACATTTTGTCAGCAGAATGAATGTGAAGGTTTTACTATCTCTGGGTATTGTTAAAGCAACATTTCTCCCATTTTATTTTCCCTTGCTAAGTTTTCATGGTACTAAATTCTATTTCCATTGAAGTTTGCGTAGCATCATTCCTGTTAAAAGATATTTGAGAAAGATTCACTTAGTCTGTTTCTCCACTGCTAACCTACATCTTCATAAGCCATAAAAGCCCAGTCTAACATCACTCTGGTTGAATTCTTTCTGTGGCTGAACGTAATTTTGAGTTGAACAGCATTTTCCTGCAGAGGGTGGTAGCTAAGTAACAATGCCAGGTTTCACACCCTGGCTCTTGCTGTGTGTTCTTGGTTATTTTATTTGAGTTCTCTAAGTCTCAGTTTTCTCTCATTAAAATGAGTTTACAAATATTACATACTGTGTAGGGTTGTTGTTGAGGTTTAAATCAACTAATTCATGCAACAACAATATGAACCTAACATACAGTAAAGGCTGATTAAATGTTGACTAATATTATTCTTAAAATTTACATATTACTTCTCCCTGGCATCATATATGTAAGAATCCAGAGCAAACGCCATTCAGTTTCCTCCTGAATTAATCAGGAGAAATTTCCCTTTTAATGTGTTGTTGCCCAGTCTGGCTTTCCTGATGAGATGGTGGTGATGAAGACAAGCTCAGCTGCCACTTATTTGGCCTTTGTGAGCTGTATCTGAAAACCAAAATGTGAATGGGGTCTTTTTCTGCAGAGCGAAAAATACCAAAAATCAACTCTTAGAGGAGAATGCCGAAGTCAAGGTAGAAACATGTCCAAACGTGGTAACCATTTAAGATGACACTGAAGTGGACTAATAGGAGCTAGAGTTAGAGGCTCTTAGGCCTAGAAAAATTGAGGTGGCAAATAGTGGTGGTCTAAATTCAGAAGTGCCCATAGAGACTGCGATGTGGATTTTCCATTTTCGAAGAGTGCAAATGCACGGTGGGGTTGGTCTCTTAAAAGAGGATGAATGAAAACATATACTGCTAAATTACCTGGGAGCTGGAAACACAAACTCTGGATCTGGGCTACCTGAAACTCAAAGAATGTGTTGGGTAACCCTTTTTTGGTATCACATTTCTGGTGGCACTAGCTCAGAAATGAGCCTTCCAGAAAAGCCAGTACTTCCCCAATTGTAAGCATTCTCTAGCTATCAGAAAGCTATAATTCTGTATAACAAACAGAATTATCTAATTCCATTAATGACAGTTGTCTATGATTTCCTTCTTAGATAACTTGATGTTTTCATACCTGTGTCTCTGCTGTGACTGTTGCCTTCAGATGGGGAGGGGATGGGGCTCTCTGGTGCTGCCACCCTCGGTTTATATATCCTCACTCTGTGCTTGTTGTCCTCTGCTGTGACGGCACCTGTGTCCCAATCCTTCTGCCTGGACTTGTAGGTTATTAATAGGAAGGGACCTATAGATCTCATCCTGCATCTGTATACAGCTAATTACTTTTAACTTTTTTTTGGGGGGGTATAATATACACATAGAAGACAGCAAGCACATATCATAAATATAGAGCTTAACTCAATTTGTACAGACTGAACATACCCATGCAACCAGACCTAGCTCGAGAGGGAGAGTCTCCCGAGAATCTTTCTCATGCTTATGGTCAGTAAGCATCCTCTACCTCTGTTGCCTCCACCAAAGGTAAACACTCCTGGTTTCTAACAGTATAGCGCATGTGAATTTTGCTGTATTTTTAAAAATACTTAATGTGAATGTAATCGTACATTATATACTCTTTTGGGTCTAACTTCTTTTGCTTACTATTATGTTTGTGAGATTCTTGCAGTTTGTGGAGCTGTAAAGTGTTCAGTCTCATGGCTCTGAGGTAGTCTGTGGTGTAACTACACAAGTTTATTCAATCAACTGCTCGTAGGAACATTGGCATTCCCATGTTATGGCTATTTTGAATAGTGCTGCTACATCTTTTTAAAACAGAATTTAAAGCTTTTGCTATTAATGTTGTGAAGTGTATTTTGCAAGTGACAGAGTTATTCCTACAGGTTGTCTTACTGGTAACGTCAGGGAACAAAACGTTAAACCACTCTTCCACCTTTAAAATATAATCAGTCTACCTTTAGGATTGCAATTCTTTGGAAAATGACTATTTAAATGCATCATGTAGAAGAATTTCCTTTGGATTTTCTCTCATTCAGTATTACTGAGGAGTGTTTAACAGCTTTCCTCAGGAGATGGCCCTTGACAGGAAATCAATCATTTGTTACAGATCTTATCAGGAACAGGAGGTGGACCATGGTTTCAGGAGGGTGCCAGAGATTTAACTGGTTATAAATTTCAGCTGAGATAATGCAAGAGAAAAAGGGAGTGAGGAGCATATTTGATAGCTGGAAATGTTTTCTGAAAACAGGTAAGACTCTACTATTCTGTTAACCTCTATTCCAAGCCCTTCTCTGGGGCCTTGAGATGGCCACTGTGATGAATCACACATAGAAGTTGCACATACTATGATTATTTAGCCATATTAGCAGTCATGCCTGCCCACATGCTGAACACTGGTTATCAACGATTAATGGACATATACTTGAACAATGCTCTCCCACTTGAGCTCATGAACTCAATAGTTTATTTCATGCTCCATTTCCAGAAATAAATGGCTCCAATATATAATGTGATAATTCCTGATTTCTTTCAAGTGCATTTTCTTGTCCATAAAGAGCAAAGAATTTTGGAAAACCAAATTTAGGCTGGCATTGTATTAATGTGATTTTACAGGTTGGACAGATTATGAAATGTTGCTAAAATCAAAATGTTTACACTAAAGAGAATAGAGTTGCTAAAGTCAAACAACAATTGAAAGGATACCATGAAGAACTTTGAAAAAGGGCTCATAATAGGCTTTTCTCTTATTTTTACTTTAATTATGTTCTTGGGTAAAACTCTACACACTTTATAAGCTTGTAAGTAAACACTATTCTGTTAATTGTTTTTGTATGTTTCTACATAGTAGATTTATGATTTAGCTGCATTTGATGGTTAGGTTCTGGTGTCTATTTGGCCAAGTGATTTTGCCCAGTTGACTGGTCAGGCAAGCACTGGCCTGACCATTGCTGCAAGGATATTTAATATCCTTCCAGTTGATAAACCAGAAGGCTGGTGTATTAAATCATCAGTCATTGCATCTGTGGCTGATTATATCTGCAATCAACTAACACATGTCTCCTACCAATGAGACAATCCAATCATTTTGAGGGTTTTTAAGGAAGAAGAGAGACTCTTTTACTTTTTCTTCGGCTAGTGAGCTTCTCCTGTGGAGTCTGTCCAAACTCTTCATCTGAGGCACAGCTTCACAGCCGACCCTATGGATTTTGGACTCTTCTATTCCCATGATTGTGTGAGACACCTTTATAAATCTCATATGTACAGATCTCTCCTGTTGGTCATGTTTCTCTAAAGAACCTTGACTTACACACTACTGGTATTTCATATCTGGCTCTTCAGTTTTTCTTTATCTTTGATAGGTTCTTGTATAACCTTATGTTGAATAAGAGCGATCTGTGAAATGTAATTACCAGGCCACTGTATTTTTTACTCTTTTTGTCCCCTTAAATCTAAACTATGGAGTTAGTTCTTCCTTTATTTTTTGGTGAAAACTTGTGCGGATTCATGACTTCTTTGGCCTTTCTTAATAATAAGTCTCAATAGCCACTAGCAGTTACAAAGGAGATTCCCAATTTAGTAATGGAAATTTTCTGTTCTTCTTAATGATCAAATATCCAAACTTGATCCCTGAGAGAAGAGAAATAAGCAAGGTGTACTCTTTAATCACCTCAATGTGCTGTCTCAGATGAGTCTCCAAGCTCCAGTAGGGAAGAGAAATCCCAACAGAGCCTGGTAGTCTCCCTGAGTCAAGGATATAGAATTGAAGACTGGGAAGCATGGCTAGGTTTTATAGGACAGGGTACATAGAGGAAATGTCTTCACAGAGAGCAAGTTCAGGAGATGTGCAATGGGTCTATTTCTGTCAGAAGTTTCAGTGCATGAATTAACACTGAAGTTTGGGGGAAAGAACTACCAGAAAGGAAGAGGCTGAAAAATTCCTAAGGGCTGCACAGGAATGGCAGTAGTTTACATACCTAATAGCCAAAATAGAAAAACCTTTGAGTACACAGGGAAGCAAGTAGAATACTAAGAAGGGTATTGCCTTACTAGTGGGACCAAATTAGCCCTGGACTAAAAAACATTGCTGTATTACCCAAGAAAGCTTGAAAGAGAGTTTACATGAGCAAACTAGTTTCAAATAAATTAACCATATCCAAGAAAGGAGGTTTGAAATTATCTAAAAGAATACAAGACATAAATCCAGGATCCAGTTGCATGACATTTATAATGACTGGCATCCAATAAAAAGTTACCAAGCATGTAAAGAAATAGGAATATATGACCCAAATGAACAGTCAACCAATACAACAGACCTTAAAATTATACAAATGATAAACCATGTAGACAATGACATTAAAACATCTATTTTAAAATTACTTCAGTTATTCAAGAAAGTAGAGAAAAGTATGAATATCTTAAGGACAGACTTGAAGATATAAAAAGGACCAAAGTAAAACTTCTAGAGTAAAAAATACATTGCATTAGTTTGCAAGCTTCTGGAATGTGACATACCAGAACTGGAATGATTTTTAAAAAGGGGCATTTTATAAGTTACAACTTTTCAGTTCTAAGCCTATAAAAATGTCCAAATTAAGACATTTAGGTAAAGGTATCTTAATTCAAGGAAGGCCAATGGGTCTGCAACAGCTCTGTCAGCTAGGAAGATGAGTGGCTGGCATCTGCTGGTCCTTTGCTCCTGGGCTCCATTGCTTTCAGCCTCTGTTCCATGGGGGTTCCTCACTTTACTGTACAGGGTTGTCTTGCATCTCTTGGCTTCCCTTGGCTTTCTTCGGGTTCTGGCTTGCTTAACATCTCATGGCAACATCTACAAGCCTCCAAGCATTTCCAAACACCCATGTCTCTGTTCTCCACATGTCAGCATCTGTGTCAGCTCTGCTCTGCAGTTTCTGTCAGTTCTGTCATCTCTGTAGGCTTTCTCTCTGTCAGCTCTGAGGCTTCTGTCACTTCTCCAAAATGTTTCCCCTTTTAAAGACTATAGTAGTCTAATCAAGGCCCACTTAGAATGCATGGAGTCACATTTTCATCTAATCAAAAGATCATACCTAAAATGGGCATGCCACATCTCTGTGGAGATAATCTAATCAAAGTTTCCATTCTGCAATATTGAATTAGGATTAGAAGAAATGGCTGCCTCCACAAGATCGAATCAGGATTAAAACATGCCTTTTCTGGGGTATGTAATACTTTTAAACTGGCACATTCTACCCTCTGGACCCCCCAAAACATGTTCTTTCCATATACAACATACATTCACTCCATAACAATATCACAAAAGCCTGAAACCATTTCAGTAGCAATAGAAATACAATACAAAGATAAAATGAGTACAAAATCTCATCAATGTCTGTTACAGGCATGATCTATTTTAAGGCAAAATTCTTTAGCTCTAGATCTGTACACCTCATAACAAATTATCTGCTGCCAACATATAAAAGAGGGACAGTCTTAGGATACACACTCCCATTTCCATAGGGAGAGGTTGGAAGGAACAAATGGGTCATTGGACACATACAGTTCCTAAAACCTGTAGGGCAAACTCCACTGGAGTCAAAGTGTGAGAGTCATTCATCTTGGGGCTTTAGAAAGTGGGAGTCCCACCTTTTCCAAGGACCTATGCAGTGGCTTTGCTCTCTCCAAACACTGCAGTGGTTGCAATCATGGGGGACATTGGGGAGACCACCTTTTTCTTGGCTCATCCCTCTCCAAGAT
This sequence comes from Myrmecophaga tridactyla, assembly GCA_004026745.1. Lineage (NCBI taxonomy): Eukaryota > Metazoa > Chordata > Mammalia > Pilosa > Myrmecophagidae > Myrmecophaga > Myrmecophaga tridactyla. The sequence continues at coordinate 45,645 of PVIY010015018.1, forward strand.
TTGGGGCAGCACACAGAATCTCTGCCATCTCCAGAGTACATGCTCAACCCTGCCAGAATAATGGAATAGCAGCTAGGCTCTCGGCAATCCCCAAAGAATGTAGCACAACTTTTCCAGAACAGTGAGTTGGAAGGGCCACCTTCTGCTTTCAGGGCGAACTCACCCTCTCCAAGTGCTTTGGTGAGTCCATTCTCCTGGCTTGAGTTTTCTTAGCTACAGATTTAACTTCCATGGTTCTGCTTCTGAAGACATTTTTCCTTCACTTTGTCCCTTTTCTATCCCTTTTAGTCCACATTGGCAGTGGTTCCATTTATACAGCTCCCACAATACTCTTGTTGGTTTTCTATGCAATACCCTTGGATGATGCCCATCAGACAATAGAACTTTCCACAAATCCTTTCTATATAACTCCATTCAAATCCTCATTTGTCCTGTAATGGCTGACTACTTCCATGCTAGGGTGAGTCCTCACACGGGGCCCAATTAACTGGGGTTTCACTTTCTAGAAGCCTAGGATTTTTCAGAACACCAATTTCTGTTTTCTTTGTACCTAAGAGTTCAGTTCTCAACTTATTTTTTTCCTCTTGCATTTTACTATAAGCTGCAAGGGGCAGCCGGGCTTTATTTTACACATTTAGCTCAGAAATTTCTTCAGCTAAGTATCCTAGGTTGTCCTATTTAAATTCTAATTTTCATCCAACAGCAGTACACAATTTTGCAAGATTATATGCCACTTTTAACACAAGGATTGTCTTCCTTCCAGTTTGCAATAACACATGCATCATTTCTGTCTAAAGCCTTGACAGATATATCTTTAGAGTCGCATTTCTACCAATAGTCTCCTCAAAGCATTCTAGGCCTTTGCTGTAAGGCTCCTCACAAATCTTCCATAATCTTCCCCTTATCCATTAAAAAAACCTTTCCAACATATTTGGTATTTGCAAAGTGCAGCAGCACCCTGCTTCTCTGGTACCAAAATCTGTATTTGTTTGCACAAAATGCTAGAATACAATATACCAGAACTGGAATGGCTTTTAGAAAGGGGAATTTAATAAGTTACAACTTTATAGTTCTAAGCCTATAAAATGCCCAAACTAAGGCATCCAGGGAAAGATACCTTAATTCAAGGAACGCCAATGGGTCTAGAACACCTTTGTCAGCTGGTAAGTCATGTGTTGGCATCTGCTGGTCCCTTGCTCCTGGGCTCCATTGCTCTCAGCCTCTGTTCCTGTGGGGATTCCTCACTTTGCTTTACAGGACTGGCTTGCATCTCTTGGCTTTCCTTAACTCTTTCCAGGTTCTGGCTTGCTTAACATTTCATGGTGATGTCTGCCAGACTCCATGCATCACCAAACACCCATGTCTCTGTTCTCCACATATCAGCATCTGTGTCAACTCTGCTTTCAGTTTCTGTCAGCACTCTCATTTCTGTCAGCTCTGAGGCTTCTATCATGTCTCCAAAATGTTTCCCCCTTTAAAGACTCTAGTAACCTAATCAAGGTACACTTAGAATGCATGGAGTCATATTTTCAACTAATCAAAAGATTATATCTACAGTGGGCGTGTCACATCTCCGTGGAGATAATCTAATCAAAAGTTTCCATCCTGAAATGTTGAATCAGGATTAGAAGAAATGGCTGCCTCTACAAGATTGAATCAAGAATTATATTGACAAGTCTTTAGGAAAAATGACAGATTGTGGTCACGATTTCCAAAACAAACTAAATGTTTACGAAGTCTTTCAATATTATCCATGCTTGCATAGGGGGCAAGAGAAATGAAGTCTTGGAATTGGGGAAATTTACAGCATTGAAACGATACTCATTACGTTTCTGCTATGGGTTCTACATGTTTAAGCAGAAAAACATGATGAATATTTGCGTGTTGCATATTTTAAGTGTTACTTAAACCTAGTGAATATTAGAAAAACACTTGAAGCATTTCATAATACTGAGCTTTAGGTAAAGTGTCTTCACTAAAGTGAGCGAAGGAGGAGACTCTTTGAGTCTATTGATTTGCCTGGAAGGCATATTGGATAGATTGAGTTAAACTTCTTGTTTTGGGAGTCAGTGTTGTATAGAAGGAGAGAGACTTAATGAAGATGAGATTTACAGGTTCTTAGTGTGGAGAGGGCTTCTGAGACATATGTATTATTCCACAACGTGGCAAAGCAAAATGTAGTCACCTTTCAAAAACTAAAATTTCAGATAATCTAGTAAATCAAGAAAATTATTTTACCAATTGTGTTGGTTTGAAAGTATTCTGTACCCCAGAAAAGCCATGTTTTAATCCTGATCCAACCTGGTGGGATAAGCCATTTCTTTTAATCCTGATTCAATACTGTAGGGTAGAAACTTTGATTAGATTATCTTCACAGAGATGTGGCGTGCCTAATTGTGTGTGTGGATCTTTTGATTAGATGGAGATGTGACTCCACCCATTATAGGTGGGTCATGAATTATACTAGAGCTCTTTAAGAGAGGAAACATTTTGGAGAGGGTTCAGAAACAACAGCTGACAGAAACTTCAGATCACAGCTGACACACAGAGAACAGAGACACGATGTTTGGAGACGCTTGGAGCCCAGCAGATTTCCCCCATGAGATGTTAAGCAAGCTAGAACCTGGAGAGAGCCAAAGGAAGCTGTGCCAGTTTGAAAGGATTTTTGTACCTTAGAAAAGCCGTGTTTTAATCCTAATCAATCTTGTGGGAGCAACCGTTTCTTCTAGTCTCTATTCAGTACTATAGGTTGGGAACGTGATTAGGCTATCTTCGTAAAGATGTGCCTCATCCAATTTTGTGGGAATTAACTTCTGAATAGAGGAAGATGTGACTCCACCCATTCCTGGTGGGTTTTGTTTACTTTACTGGAGTCCTGTAAAAGAGGAAGCATTTTGTACAGAGCTTGAGAATGACGAGAGAACTACAAAGCTACCAGCCAGCAACCTTTGGAGATGAAGAAGGAATACATCCCTGGGGGAGCTTCCTGAAGCAAGAGGCCTGGAGAGGAAGCTGGAAGATGTTGCCATGTTCACCATGCGCCTTTCCAGTGGAGAGAGAAACCCAGAACCTCATCGGCCTTTATTTATTTATTAAACTTTTTTATTGTATAGTATAACATATATACAAAGCAAAGAAATAAAAAGCAATAGTTTTCAAAGCACTCTTCAACAAGTGGTTACAGGACAGATCCCAGAGTTTGTCATAGGCTACCATACGATCCTCTCATATTTTTCCTTCTAGTTGCTCCAGAATATAGAAGGCTAAAGGGCTTAAATACTTTTTTATCATCACAATCTACTTTTTTCCCTTCTTTTTTGTTGAAAATAACATATATACAAAAAGCTATAAATTTCAAAGCACAGCACCACAATTAGTTGTTGAACATATTTCAGACTTTGACATGGGTTACATCAATTTTCTTTTTTTAAATTAATTTATTTTTAATTTATGATACGCACATACAAACACAAACATTCTTATCATATGATCATTCCGTTCTTGCTATTTAATCAATAATTCACACTATCACATAGTTGTATATTCATCATCATGATCATTTCTTAGAACATCTGCATCAATTCAGAAAAAGCAATAAAAAAGAAATAGAAAAAAATTCATATATACCATACCCCTTACCCCTCCCCTGCACCGATCACCAGCATTTCAATCTACTAAGTTTATTTTACCATTTGTTCCCCCATTATTTATTTATTTTTAATCCATGTTTTACTTGTCCATCAATAAGGTATACAAAAGGAGCATCAGACGCAAGGCTCTCACAACCACACAGTCACACTGCAACAACCCTATCATCATACAATTATCTTCAAGAAACATGGCCATTGGAGCACAGCTCCACATTTTCAGACAGTTCCCTCCAGCCTCTCCATTACATCTTAACTAAACAGGTGATATCTATTTAATGCATAAGAATAACCTCCAGAATAACCTCTTGACTCTGTTTGGAATCTCTCAGCCATTGATACTTTATTTTGTCTCATTTTGCTCTTCCCCCTTTTGGTCAAGAAGATTTTCTCAATCCCTTGATGCTGAGTTCCAGCTCATTCTAGGATTTCTGTCCCACATTGCCAGGAAGGTCCACAACCCTGGGAGTCAGGTCCCATGTAGAGAGGTGGAGGGCAGTGAGTTTGCTTGCTGTGTCGGCCGAGAGAGATAGGCTACATCTGAGCAACATAAGAGGTTCTCTTGGGGGTGACTCTTAGGCCTAATTTTAAGTAGGCTTAGCCTATTCTTTGTAGGATTAAGTTTCATATGAACAAACCCCAAGATTGGAGGCTCGGCCTATTGCTTTGGCTATCCCCACTGCCTGTGAGAATATCAACAATTCTCCACTTGGGGAAGTTGAATTTTCCCCCTTTCTCACTGTGCTGGTTTGAAAGGAAGTATGCCCCCTAGGAAAGCCATGTTTTGATCAAAATCCCATTTCATAAAGGTGGAGTAGTCCCTATTCAATACTGTATGTTTGAAACTGTAATCAGATCATCTCCCTGGATGATGTGATTTAGTCAAGAGTGGCTGTTAAACTGGATTAGGTGAGGACATGTCTCCACCCATTTGGGTGGGTCTTGATTGGTTTATTGGAGTCCTATAAAAGAGGAAACATTTTGGAGAATGGAGATTCAGAGAGAGCAGAGCATAGCCACAAGAAGCAGAGTCCACCAGCCAGCAACCTTTGGAGATAAAAAAGGAAAAAGCCTCCCAGGGGGCTTCATGAAACAGGAAGCCAGGAGAAGAAGCTAGCAGCTGATGCTGTGTTTGCCATGTGCTCTTCCAGATGAGAGAGAAACTCTGACTGTGTTTACCATGTGCCCTTCCACTTGAGAGAGAAATTGTGAACTTCATTGGCCTTCTTGAACCAAGGTATCTTTCCCTGGATACCTTTGATTGGACATTTCTGTAGACTTGTTTTAATTGGGACATTTTCTTGGCCTTATAACTGTAAACTAGCAACTCATTAAATTCCCCATTTTAAAGGTCATTTTGTTTCTGGTATATTGCATTCTGGCAGCTAGCAAACTAGAACACTCACCATTCCCCCTAGGGGACTCTGCAAATACTTCCCTATTCAAATCACTCTGGGATTTATCTGGGCATCACTCTGGAGAAACCTACAAAATCTCATGCCCTACACAAGGTTCCAAGTGCTATGGTGTTCAATTAAGCTGTCCACATAAGTTATATTAGGAAATGCACTAGGCAAAATGTAAATTTTGTACCAAATAAACATTTTTTGCTTGTCTCACACATAAGTTAAAGTTTTAAAATATTAATTACCACCTATTTTCACCCTGCATTATTGACATTCCTTTGTTCTTCCTCATGCAGAAACATTTTAAAATTTGCACATTTAGTCACTATCTGTCATGGCTGGGGACATGTGTCAACTTGGCCAAGTTGTGGTACCTGTTTATCTGATTGGGCAAGTGCTGGTCTGTCTGTTGCAATGAGGACATTTCATAGGATTAGATCATGATCATGTCAGCTGCATCCACAGCTGATTCCATTTGTAATCAGCCAAAGGGGAGTGTCTTCTACAATGAGTGATGCTTAATCTAATCACGGGAGGCCTTTTAAGGAGGACTCAGAGGAGACAGGTTCCATTCCTGCTTCGGCTGGTGAGCCTCTCCTGTGGAATTCATCCAGATCCTCCATCAGAGTCTTCAGGTTCACAGCCTGCCCTGTGGGTTTTGGACTCTGTGTTCCTGCGGTCACGTGAGACACTTTTATAAATTTTATATTTCCAAGTGTTCCCTGTTGATTCTGTTTCTCTAGAGAACCCTAACTAATACATCTTGGTACCAGGAGTGGTTCTTAAGAAACAGAATCTTAAAAATGGGTTTCTATGACTGGTTTTCTATTCTGACTGGACTCAGAGACACTAAGGACTCTGATTCCCATAATCAGAATGACACTCCCAATCCATGGAGTGAGTTGGCAAAGGAGATAGTCAAAATATCATCATTTGATTCTCCTAATGCTTCGCTTGTATGAAGCCAGACTCTGGGGGATAATGTTTTTGACACCTTTACAGAGCTTTGTAGAAATAAGAGTTATAGAGATGTTGGTTGGTTGTTGTTAGATACACTGGCTACGTTAAGCAGTGAAAGGGATGGGCTTAAGCCTTCAAATGAGAAGCTTAAGCGCTGTCTGAAAGATGTAGACATTTCTATGAGTATCCTGAAGGAAAATCTTATTTCCTGTAGCCGTAGACTTGAGATCTCTGAAAATCAGACTCAGAATCTTATTGTTAGAGTAGCAACTTTACAATGTAAACTGAAATCTCAGTCTTGATGGTGTCTGCCATTAAAGTGAGGGCATTGATTGGAAAGGAGTGGGACCCTGAAAAATGGGATGGTGACATATGGATTGATAATGATGTTGGGGGTGAGGTTGAAACCCTAGGCCATGCTGAGCCTTCTCTAGATAACCCTGTAATAGTCTTCCCTGAGGACAAAGCCGCCCCACCTCCAGCCTGCCTTGAGGAATCAACCACCCAACCTCCTCCTAAAGGGATTAGCCCTAGAGTGAGTAATCCTGTTTCACCACACGAAACTGCAAATGAAGGCCCTGAAGCAAATGGCTTGGAAGATATTTCTAATTCTTTTCATGACCCACCCCCACCACTCCTCATTTCTTCCAGACCTATAACTAGACTAAAGTCCCAACAGGCCCCTAAAGGTGAGGTACAAAGTATCACACATGAGGAAGTACGTTATACTCCAAAAGAACTGTGTGAGTTTTCCAATCTATATAGACAGAAATCAGGGGAATATGTGTGGCAATGGATTTTAAGAGTGTGGGATAATGGTGGGAGGAATATAAGGCTGGATCAGGCTGAATTTATTGATATGGGCCCACTAAGCAGAGATTCTGCATTCAATGTTATAGCTTGAGCGGTTAGAAAAGGTGTTAACAGTTTGTTTGGATGGTTGGTTGAAACATGGATCAAAAGGTGGCCAACATTACCTGAGGTTGAAATGCCAGAACTGCCCTGGTATAATGTAGATGAGGGGATCCAGAGGCTTAGAGAGATTAGAATGTTAGAATGGATTTATCATGCAAAGCCTGCTCTTACACCCCAGGAATGTCCGGAGGATGCACCTTTTACCAGAACAGTGAGAAATAAATTTGTGAGACTAGCACCATCATCCCTAAAGAGCTCTGTGGTTGCACTTCTCTGTAGGTCAGATATTACTGTAGGAACTGCTGTCACTGAGCTGGAATCCTTAAACACAATGGGGATAACAGGATCCCGAGTTGGCAGAAGCCAAGTGACAGCACTTAATCACCAAAGGCAAATAGATGTGGCTATTATAATAGACAGCAAACTCAAAGGAGGCATCAAAATTATATGACATGCAGAGATTTGTGGCATTGGCTAGTAAATCATGGGGTACCTAGAAATACAATAGAAGGGCAGTCTGCTAAATTCTTGTTGGAGCTGTATAAACAAAAGAGTTCTAGGTCAAGTGAACAGAAGTCTAACCTGAATTACAAAAACACAGAGTCACGGCCCCTTAATCAATTTCCAGACTTGAAACAGTTTACAGACCCAGAGCCCCTTGAATGAAGGGGAGGCCAGGTCCCTTTGGGGGAGAAACCTGTTACACTGCCACAAATTTATATTGTTACTCTTCCTCCAAGTCTTCCCCAAGGAGACTGATGGCTTTTTACCAGGGTAACTGTACATTGGGGAAAAGGAAATGATCAGATATTTCGGGGATTATTAGACACTGGTTCAGAAGTGACATTAATTTCAGGGGACCCAACACGTCACCCTGGACCACCAGTCAGAGTAGGGGCTTATGGAGGCCAGGTGATCAATGGAGTTTTAGCTCAGGTCCATCTCACAGTGGGTCCAGTGGGCCCCCGGACCCATCCTGTAGTTATTTCCCCAGTTCTGGAATGTATAATTGGCATAGACATACTGAGTAACTGGCAGAATCTCCATGTTAGCTCTCTAACTCGTGCAGTGAGGGCTATTATGGTGGGAAAGACCAAGCGGAAGCCACTAGAACTACCCCTACCAAGCAAAATAGTAAATCAGAAGCAATACCATATTCCTGGAGGGATTGCAGAGATTACTGCCACTCTTAAGGACTTGAAAGATGTAGGGGTGGTGATTCCTACCATATCCCCATTCAACTCTCCTATTTGGCCTGTGCAGAAAACAGAGGGTCTTGGAGGATGACTGGATTATCATAAGCTCAACCAGGTGGTAACTCCAATTGCAGCTGCTGTTGTGGATGTGGTATCATTGCTTGAGCAAATCAATACATCCCCTGGTACCTGGTATGCAGTTATTGATCTGGCAAATGCTTTTTTCTCAATAGCTATTAGTAAGGACCACCAGAAACAGTTTGCTTTCAGCTGGCAAAGTCAGCAATATACTTTTCACTGTCCTACCTCAGGGGTATATCAACTCTTCAGCCCTATGTCATAATCTTGTTCACAGAGACCTTGATTGTTTCTGCCTCCCACAAGACATCACACTGGTCCATTATATTGATGATAGCATGTTGATTGGACCTAGTGAGCAAGAAGTAGCAACTACTCTAGATTTACTGGTAAGGCATTTGCATGTCAGAGGATGGGAAATAAATCCAACAAAAATACAGGGGCCTTCCACCTCAGTAAAATTTCTAGGTGTCCAGTGGTGTGGGGCATGTCGAGATATCCCTTCTAAGGTGAAGGATAAGTTGCTGCATCTGGCCCCTCCCATAACCAAAAAAGAGTCACAACGCCTAGTTAGTCTTTTTGTATTTTGGTGACAACATATTCCTCATTTGGGTGTGCTACTCTGGCCCATTTATTGAGTGACCAGAAAAGCTGCTAATTTTGAGTGGGGACCTGAACAAGAGGAGGCTCTGTGACAGGTCCAGGCTGCTGTACAAGCTGCTCTGCCACTTTGGCCGTACGATCCAGCAGATCCAATGGTGCTGGAAGTGTCAGTGGCAAATAGAGATGCTGTCTGGAGCCTTTGGCAGGCCCCTATAGGAGAATCACAATGCAGACCCTTAGGATTTGGGAGAAAAGCCTTACCATCTGTTGCAGATAACTACTCTCCTTTTGAGAAACAGCTTTTGGCCTGCTACTGGGCCTTAGTAGAGACTGAACGCTTAACCATGGGCCACCAATTTACCATGAGACCTGAGTTGCCTATCATGAGCTGGCTGTTGTCTGACCCACCAAGCCATAAAGTTGGGTGTGCACAGCAGCACTCTGTTGTAAAATGGAAATGGTATATACGAGATAGAGCCAGAGCAGGTCCTGAAGGCACAAGTAAGTTACATGAAGAAGTGGCACAAATGCCCATGGTCTCCATTCCTGCCACATTACCTTCTCTTTCCCAGACCAGAGCTATGGCCTCTTG
>PVIY010015019.1:0-54940 GCA_004026745.1 Myrmecophaga tridactyla
GAACAAGAATTTAGTAGACTGCCTTTCTATTGTATTTCTAGGTACCCTATGATTTACTGGGCAATGCCACAAATCTCTGTGTGTTATATAATTTTGACACTTGCTATGCTTGCTGTCTATTATAAACACATGTCTTACCCTGTGTTTGGTGATTAAGTGCTGCCACCTGGCTTCTGCCAACTTGGGATCCTGTTATCCCCATTGTGTTTAAGGATTCCAGCTCAGTTCCTACAGTCATATCTGACCTACCGAGAAGTGCAACTACAGAGCTCTTCAGGGATGATGGTGCTAGTCTCACAAATTTATTTCTCACTGTTCTGGTAAAAGGTGCATCCTCTGGACATTCCTAGGGTGTAAGAGCAGGCTTTGAATGATAAATCCACTCTAACATTCCAATCTCGCTAAGCCTCTGGATCCAATCATCTACATTATACCAGGGCAGTTCTGGCATTTCAACCTCAGGTAATGTCAGTCACCTTTTGATCCATGTTTCAAGCAACCATCCAAACAAATTGTTAATACCTTTTCTAACCACTCGAGCTATAACATTGAATGCAGAATCTCTGGGTAGTGGGCCCATATCAATAAATTCAGCCTGATCCAGCCTTATATTCCCCCCACCATTATCCCACAATCTTAAAATACATTGCCACACATATTCCTCTGATTCCTGCCTCTATAAATTGGAAAACTCACACAATTCTTTTGGAGTATAATGTACCTCCTCATGTGTGATACTTTGTATCTCACCTTTAGGCGCCTGTTGGGACTTTAGTCTAGTTATAGGTCTGGAAGAAAAGAAGGGTAGTGGGGGTGGGTCATGAAAAAAATTAGAAATATCTTCCAAGCCATTTGCTTCAGGACCTTCATTTGAAGTTTCATCTGGTGAGACAGGATCAATCACTCTAGGGGTAATCCCTTCAGGAAGAGGTTTCATGGTCAACTCCTCAAGACCGTCTGGAAGTGGGGCTGTTATGTCCTCAGGGCAGACTATTAAAGGGTTATCTAGAGAAGACTCAGCATGACCTAGGGTTTCAACCTCACCCCGACATCATTATCAATCCATATGCCACCATCTCATTTTTTCTGTGTCCCGCTCCTTTCCCATCAATGCCCTCACTTTAATGGCAGATACCATGCAAGATTGAGATTTCAGTTTACATTGTAAAGTTGCTAGTCTAACAATAAGATTTTGAGTCTGATTTTCAGAGATCTCAAGTCTACAACTACAAGAAATAAGATTTTCCTTCAGGATACTCATAGAAACATCTACATCTGTCAGATGGCACTTAAGCTTCTTGTTTGAAGCCTTAAGCCCATCTCTTTCACTCCTTAATGTAGCCAGTTTATCTAAAAACAACCAGCCAACATCTCCATACCTCTTATTTCCACAAAACTCTGTAAAGGTGTCAAAAACATTATCCCCGAGAGCCTGGCTTCATACAAGTGAAGCATTAGGAGAATTGAATGATGATATTTTGACTATCTGTTTTGCCAACTCACTCCATGGATTGGGAGTGTCATTCTGATTATGGGAATCAAAGTTCTTTGTGCCTTTGGATCCAGTGAGAGTAGAAAACTATTCATAAAAACCCATTTTTAAGATTCTGTTTCTTAAGAACCACTCCTGGTACCAAGATGTATTAGTTAGGGTTCTCTAGAAACAGAATCAACAAGAAACACTTGCAAGTATAAAATTTATAAAATGTCTCACATGACTGTGGGAATGCAGAGTCAAAAATCCACAGGGCAGGCTGTAAAGCCAATGATTCTGATTGAGGGTCTGGATGAACTCCATAGGAAAGGCTCACCAACTGAAGTAGGAAGAAAACTTGTCTCTTCTGAATCCTCCTTAAAAGGCTTTCAGTGATTAGATTAAGCATCACTCATTGCAGAAGACACTCCCCTTTGGTTGATTACAAATGGAATTAGCTGTGGATGAAGCTGGCATGATCATGATTTAATTCTATGAGATGTCCTCATCACAACAGACAAGCCAGCACTTGTTCAACCAGACAAACAGGTACCACCACTTGGCCAAGTTGACACATGAACCTGACCATAGCAAGCAGTTTCTTTTCTAACATTTGGGACTTTGAAAATTGGCTGGGCTAATTCCATTCAGGTTGTTTTTATATTTTTTGCTAACATCAACTGCAGGCTCTTGTGGCAAAGCATGGAGGGGGAGCACTGGCTACAGAGATGAAGGAACTTGCCTTAATCCTCCTGGTAACATAAGACATGGATGAAAGGAGCAGGGCAAGAAGAGAAGCTTGGAGTGTTATGTTAGTTTCTTCAAAGTGGGTGTTCTCCTTACTGCTCATTAAATAAATCTTAGCTTAGAAACTTGGCAGGGAAACTGTAGCCAAAATCTCTTTCTCTCTCTTAAAGAAGATTCCTAGCTTTCCCATGTGGGCTATGTACCCAGGGTTGATGGGGCACTATTGTGTGTCCGAGTGGGCACATGTTTTATTCCTTCATACTCATCCAAATCATGCTGCCTCCTTCATATTCAGTTCCCTTCTTCCTTGACAGTTTTAATTTTCCACTTTCGTTTATGATTTCTCAATTTTTCCTTTATAATTTCTCAATACCATAGATTAGGTATTTATGCCATAGCTTGAGCTACAAGATTTATTATAGTGAAATGCATTTGGATATAGGGAGGATTGTGAGATGACAGTAGTCACCCAGGAAGGAGGTGACCAGAATTCAAAATAAAGATTTGGTTCAGAATAAGAGAGGGAGAAAGGACTGAAAATGACATTTTCTGGAAATCTTACTTCCATGTTCTATCACAGTTTTAAATTAAGATGACCTTAACTGAGAGATAACTGCTATTCAGGCTGTTGACATAGGACCCTGGATGTTTGTGAAGTGCTGCTCCAACAAATGATGCTAACTCTCCTGTTGTGTAAGATGCCGGTTGTTGTAAGGCTTGTTTAAAGTGGGCCCTAGGCTAGAGATTGGCCATCTTTGTGTGTGTCTCTCTTAAGAAATGGTATTATAATAGTATTTATTGAAATGAGTATTGCCCTGAAGCAATCAAAATGTATCTGGTGTTCCTGGGTTTGTACTTTATGGCCTATGCCATCATTGTGATCATTCACTTATTAATGTGGTAAAGAGAGAAGACTTTCCTATTAACAGAAGAAAATGGCCAAAAACGGCTGTGACATTGGGCAATTGGGCCTTTAATGGAGATGTGAAAGCATCAAATATCCTCCTTTTGTTTGTCAGAGAGGAACTCATTTTCGAAGATATACGTCTTGCTTCTACTCACAAGTACTGAAATAACAGTTTTTACAGGTCAATTTCATCACTAATTCCATTTAAACATTGGGGATGAAATCACTTAACCTGAACCATACTTGTAGACAATGTGCAAACATATTTCCTCCCAAGAAAAAATATAATAATACAAATATGTCTAATGATTTTTTCAACGCATTAGGGACTGATGACTGTAAGCAAGAAACATAAAAAAGAAAACAGATCTAAAGAAATGGAGAGAAGATGGAATTAAATCTTAAATAGCTGAATTATTGGACCCAGAATTTCTTATTTCAGAAAGATCCATTCAGCTACCAAATGGTAATAATAATAGATCTGCATCCTCATGGTTCTGTGGCTTCCTGTGGTCAGTAGTCATCCATATAGAGACATAGGTCAGATTCTATCTTGTCCTCTTGTCTGTATTAAGGAAATTGCTGGCAAAGTATGAATGCAGAGACTGTAAATGACTAGAAAAGTCAAATAACTATGGAATGAGAACAAGTTGAGGGTAGTGTAATCATAAGAAAAGAGAAGAGAAAACATGGCAACATTTTTTAAAATGTCTTCATTGACCTAGGCTTTATCATTAGGTGCAGATTGAAAGTCACAATGAATATGTATCAAAGAGACTTAAAAATATTAATGACCTTTGATCCAGAAATTCATATCAAGTAAATTAATAAGCATGTAGCAAAAACAGTAAAGATGCAGCATGAATTGTTATAACAAGATGTTGGAGACAGCATCAAAGCATAGAAATGAGGATTGATGAAATAACCTATGGTATAAGATAGAATATTATGCAGCCATTACAATTATGATATAGCCTATTTTTATTGACATAAAATAGTATCATAGTTGTTAATTGCAGGAACAATGACTATAAAACTATTTACAATATGATCCCTTAAAATATACATAGAAAAACCTGAAAGACATACAGAAAGGCATTACCAGTAATTGTCCCTAAGTGGTTTTAATTGCTATTCATCCTTTTTATTTTTCTTTTTGGTTGTTTTTCATCCTTTTTATTTTTCATTTTCCTTGTTTCTCTCTTAAGGTACTCCTGTCATAAATGCATATTGCTTTTATAATAATATAAAATGAATAAAACAAAACTTTGTTTTAGAAGATTATAGTTTCCAAGGCAACAATAATTCCAGAATCTTGGAAGGCCCATGTGTGTGTGACTATGTATAAGTTGCATACCTCCCTCAAACCTCAGTTTACTCATTTATTATACAGCATAATCAACCTGTTTTACCCAATTGTGGTAAGAATTAAATGGGACAAAGTGTGAAAAGTGCTTGACTCAATGTTCAGTACTTTGATAAGAGTGCAACAAATTCTGAATCTGCATCTGACTGACAGGTCCATAATCCATATTTCACACAAGAAGGAATAGACCAGGAGATAAGTTAGATTGTACTTATTTTGATACAGAAATGTTCTCTTCAGACATATGTGAAGTATATTCTAGCCTGGAGTAAGGTAAGGTCACTCCTATGCTGGTGTCTGGAAGGTTGGTAGAAAGTGAAGATTTGTGAGGGCATGCCCAGCCAAGCTTAATTTATCCAGGCATCACTTCTCTGACAGACACCAGATCACAATACCTCCCTTATATGAGTGCAAAATCAGAGTAGTGCAACAACACATGGGGTTTGCTCATTTCTTGTTAAAATGGAAAATGTCAAGTAAAAACAATTTTCCTTAAATACTACTGTTAACAAAACCCAAGAGCTTGAGAAAGCAGATGTTTATAAAGAAACTTATTTTCTAAAGTGTAACTGGGACAATGAAACCCACCCGATTGTTATATATTCAGTTTCCAAGACACTGATATAGAAAAGTTCCATATTGCTCTCTGTTGATTGCTGGAGTAAACTCCAGACAACATATGAAGCACAAAATGGCACTTCTGGGGCACAGTGGTTTATTCAGTTGTTTAACAAATATTTACTAATCATGTGCTATGTGGCATGCTCTGCAGTAGGTACTTATGGTGATGGAATAGAACTCCTTCCCAAATGGAATGTTGGATTAAGGTAGATTGGGCATTGTTCTAGCTTGCTAGCTACTGGAATGTGATATACCAGAAATGGAATGGCTTTTAAAAAGGGGAGTTTATTAAGTTGCTAGTTTACAGTTCTAAGGCTGTGATGTCCAAATTAAAGCAAGGCTATAGAAATGTCCAATCTAAGACATCCAGGGAAGGGTGCCTTGGTTCAAGTAGGTCGATGAAGTTCAGGGTCTCTCTCTCAACTGAAAAGCACATGGGAAACATGATGATGTCTGATAGCTTTCTTTCCAGGCTTCTATTTTCATGAAGCTCTCCCAGAGGCATATCCCTTCTTCATCTCCAAAGGTCTCTGGCTGCATGGGCTCTGTGGTTCTCGTGGGTCTGTTGTGGCTCTCTTAACTCTGTTGCTCTTAAGACACCTCGAAAATGTTTCCTGTTTTAAAGGATTTTAGTAAACTAATCATGACCCACCTGGAATGGATAGAGTCACATCTCCCTCTAATCCAAGGTTAATTCCCACAATTGGGTGTGTCACATCTCCATGGAGATAATGTAATCAAAATATTCCAACCTTCATTATTGAATAGGGATTAAAATAAATGGTTGTTCAACAAGACTGGATCAAAATTAAAACATGGCTTTTCCAGGGCACATAATCTTTTCAAACCAGCACATTCCACCCTCTAGACCCTAAAAACGACATGTTTTCCCATATATAAAACACATTCATTCCATCACAATGTCAGAAATCCTTAAATCATTTCAGTAACAATACAGGCATTAAGAAGCTCCAGTTCCATTTATGTTTTGTTAAAAGTGACTTGCCTACACATAACAGTGGAGTGACTTGATTTCTCAATTCTTAAAATGTAGAAGGCAATATCTTTCTTGATGACTAAATAAATGATTTGAAATTATTTCAAGCTCTTGATGGAAAAACTTTTTTAGGAAAATGCTGTGATATTGTTCAAGGAATTTTGTAAGATTTTTATTTTTTACCTTGGTCTCTGTTTTCTTTCCTCAGAAGCTCTGAAAATCAATCCAAAAAATTTGAAATAAAAATGATCTAATTTTTAAGTCTATTTATTTTCACTTGAAGCTTGCTTTGGAAGGTATTTTCCTTATCATTTTATTTTCTATAGTCTGTTAATGTTCAGCACCTAGTGTATATGTTTAAATACATCTTTGTGGAATTGCAAATATATAATTTATTTCCCTCTGCTCCCAAGTTTCTCTCCAGTATATTTTTCAAAAAGAATTTGAAGGTGTGCCTTTCAACTGGTTAATCTAGGCAAGCTGTTCATTGGTTCTCTTTTCTTGACTGTTGAATAATAGTTATTAGATTCAAAAGGGAGAGAGTTTGCTTATGCCAAACAATTGGGCAAGATTCTTGCCTCCCACAGTTGTGCCAGTGCACCTGAGATCCCACCAGCAATGCATTCCTCTCTTTATTCCCTGGCATTGCTTGGTGACCCAAGCCAGATAAAACAGACTTCACTGATAACTTAATGAAGAATACAAAATTATATTTGGCCAAAACTCATCTTTTTAATATTTGAAGTAAGATTTCAATTGTAGTTTCTGAGAAGCAAAGTCTAACAACTTAGTTCAAATTGCTTACTGTGGTTTACAGGTTCAACACATTCTGACCTTCACCTCCCTGTCTGGTTTCAATTTGTGTTACTCTCCCACTTGCCCATTATGCTGAAGCCACATTTTCTTTTCATTTCTGGAATATATCTAGCTTATTTCCTCTTGGGGGCCTTTGCTCATGCTGTGTATTCCCAAACCATCAGTTTGCTCATCCTCCAGCTCTCAGCTCAAACCTCATTATCACTGGGCAGTCTTCCATGATTTTCTAGATCAAGTCTTCCTCTTAAAAACATTTTTATGAACAGAAAGAAAACCAATGTTTCTGAAGCATATGCAATAAGAATGACAGTAGTGCAATGTGGGATTGGAGGAATAGGCAAGAGACATACCATGCAGAGCCTTGTAGGATCAGTTAACATTTTGGGGTTGTTAGCATAAGAACAATAGAAAGACATTAAAGAGCATGACAGTGACATATTTGGGTTTGTAAAGATCAGTTTGACTACTCTCTTGGAAATCTGCTAAACATGGGCAAAGTATGTATACAAGGATACCTGTTAGGAGGTTCTGTACAGATGTCTAGGGAGGAGAAAATGGTGGCTTGGATCAGATTGGTGACACTGGAAGTAGAGTGAAGTTAGAATATGCCAGACATATTAACATAATAAAATCAATAAAACTTTTTTAAAAATTGGATTTGGGAAGTGAGGGAGAAAGTGGTGCCAAGGTTATGCCTAGTCCTGGGTTTTGTAATTAGATAAATGGCAGAAGACCAGCTTGCATGAGTGTGTGTGTGTGTGTGTGTGTGTGCACATGCATGTGTGTGCATGTGTGAAATGAGAATAAAGTAGAAGGTTGGCGAGAACAATGGTAGACTAGCTTTTGATTTTAGTTTAAACTCAAGTATGTAAATTGTTCAGTAGAGTGCTTTACTGTATTATTATATCATCAGAGTAATTATACCTTACACTTAGTTCACACTTACTTGTGCCAGGCACTGTTCTATGTGCTTCATATGTATTAAGTCATTTAGAAATTCAATAAATGGCAATGATTACTACTCAGTAATTGTTATTATCATTATTGTAAAAAGTAGTGCCTGTTTTTGCTTAGCAGAGTTACTTAATATAAGAAGTTTCTTTCCAGCCAATTATCCTTTCTGTAGACTCCATGCAGACAACCACCACAAATGATAGGCACATTCTGTAGAGAGATTATCATGCAGTTGATTAGATTTTAGCTGTCTTTAGTTTTGTTCTTATCTTGGGGACACATTCTGGCCTAGTGACCTTGTTCAGACTTGTGCATTTCCCATGTATGTAACATATCTATAGACCTGTACTCAGGGTGAGTTACTTTTGTCTGTGCATTGATGCCTGTTAAGTTTATTCTTAGCAAATGATTATATCTGACATTATTTCAAATTTTGGTGATAAGTTATTAAAGCCACATATGTAGTGACTAGACCATTCTTGCCTAATCTAGCACAAAGAGCTTCATTGGGGCTAAAAAATAAAATCTCAACTTTTAGAAAGTTGGCTCAACAAAGGAACCCAACTGATATTCTATTTTTTAATTCAGTTTTATAAACTGAGGGCAGAAAACTCCTTATAACTCTCCCTTGGTCTAAATGGTCACAATTTTGGAGCCTTCAAAATGCTTATATAAAACTCACTGCAAGCTAGCTGGACTGCTCTACTCTGCTGGAATATCAAAGTGGAAAAAGTTGGCATAGGGACATTGGAAATTGATTTAAATTATCAAATTGTAGGTCAATGTCACTGTTGATCATCAGCACTGCCTTTGCTTTATCTGGAAATAGATCTGTATTTATTTATTAAGATAGGGGCATGCTAGTTTGAAGCTATTATGGACCCTCCAAAAGCCATGTTCTTTTAATCCAATCTTGTGGGAGCAACCCTATTGTTGGGTGGGACCTTTTGATTAGGTTGTTTCCATGGATATGTGACCCACTGAATTGTGGTTGTGATTTTTGGATTAGATGAAGGTATGACCTGCACATTCAAGGTAGGTCTTAATCTTTTTACTGGAGCCCTGTAGTAACAGAATAAAAGGCAGAAAAACATAGAGAGAGCTCAGAGCTGACACAGACAGCAGAGAGATGAAACCAGGTAACAGACATTTGGAGATGCAGAGGAGGGAGCTCTCCAGGAGATGCCAGAAGCTGAGAGAGCTGTTTGAAGCCAGAAGCAGGAGAGATGGATAGCAGATGTCACTCTGTGCCTTGCCAGATGACAGAGAAACCCTGGACATGATTGAACTTTGTTGAGTGAAGGTATCTTTTCCTGGATTCCTTAATTTGGACATTTTCATGGCCTTAAGACTGTAAATTTGTAACCTAATAAATCACTTTGGTAAAAGCCAATCCATTTTTGGTATATTGCATTCTGCAAATGGAAACGGGGGTGAAAAAGGACAAAGTTATTTTTATTACACAAGAAAACATCAGGATTAGATACCCATTGCACAGGATAGGTATCAATGTGTTATACTTTCTCAACTTGGATAAAAGTGGAAACTCCTTGGCAAAAAAAAAAAAGTGGTTTTAGTGATAGTCTATGGATTTTCTTGGAGACATGGAACATGGAAGCGTAGGATATAGTAAAGATTTACAAGCACCTCATTTGATTACAAAATCTATTACAGTGACCCCAGAACTTTGAATTTGTTGAGGGCAATGAAACAGAAAAGCAGGCATGATTAAAATAACTAACAGACTGCAGTGATAATCAAGGTGTGGGATACAATACAATACATGGAACTCAGCTTAGGCTGACTAACCACTTTGTACCTCTATTTATAAAACAATCAGGAAAAATATTCTCTTCTATGAGGGATTGCCAAAGAAGACACTTGTTAGGATTTGTATGCAAGGAAAGCACCTTGATTCATAGAGGAGAAGATGATACAGTAAGCTGAGTAACTCTAGCTGCCAAAAAGCAGGATAAATAGCAACTTGCACTTGGCCTATTTACAATATGTAGCCACAGGAGAAGCTGCCTTCCTGTCTTCGTGTTGGCCATGCCACCTTGGAGCTATCCACACCACTGAGGAAGAATGCTGATGGAACCCAAGAGGCAACCTGTGTCCTTTGCTTTGAAGTTGATTTGCTCAACTAAGCAAATGCATGTGGGAGATTTGACTTTGTCATTCACACTGTCCAGATGGTGCTGTCCAAATCCAGAATCTCTGGGCCACCAGAGCAATATGGAGCATCTTTCAGCTCCTCCTGAATCAAGTTCTGGTTCTTGGAGCAGGCAAGTCATGGAAGAGTGCCAAAGTTTTCTAGCCAAATTGCTACTGGATTCTTTTTCTTTTTTATTTTCATACAAGTCTTCACTTGAAATATTAGAGTTGTAAAATGTGAGTTAAGAACTTCTTTTTCCTTTTAAATACTATTTCTGAGACATTGAGTTGTGACATCACCAGAAGTCAAGTTTTAAAATCAAAGAAGCTCTTCATTTACATATTTTCTTCAAATTATATTGATTTAGAAATAAGTGCTTGTGCTAGAAATGAAGAGTATAGCTTGTAAATTGTTTTCTTTAAGTGATAATCCCATCACAATTTTACATGGCTTGTCAAATAGACCTGGATGAACTCTGTCCTGGGAACAGGTTTCATAGAGTTTGCAAGCAACTGCTACATCATATACTAAGTGTTTCCATTCACAATTTTCACAAGTGCCTTTACGTCCCTTTTGATTGTTTGTACTAAGTATGGATGATCATCTCTACTAGACCATAAGCTTCTTTGAGGGCAGGGACTGTGTTTTTGTCATTTCTGTTCCCTCTTCTCCTAATACAGCCTAGTGCTTTACATAGTAAACACTTAAAAATGCTAGCTAAAAGTAGATGAAATGTTATTTCTGTCTGTTATTTCACCCTTTAAAGTAATGCAATATTGTGTTTCTGTAATGATGTGTGAAGAGTCTTCTCAAAAACGGTCTTGTAAACCAGAAGAAGAAAGGACAGAAAAGGTGCTATTAAGTGGTTCAGCCTGGTTCCTATTTTTCACTAAATTCATTGTCACATTCTTTTAACTATCTCAATGTCTTTAGGGTCTGGGCTTATGAGATAAAGCTCATTTTCTTGGTTGGAAAGAGATGTTATTATTATTATTATTGAAATTTTTACAATTAAATCTTAAAAGACTATGACTCTGCTCCATTCAAGGTTCACTTTCAAGGCTCTATCCTCCACAGAAGATTTGTACAACCAACAAGAAGTGGAAGAAACACCTTTCTCAAATTTCCAGAAAACAAAGGATAGCAGTAACAGGGTGTGTGCAGGTTCAAGAAAAAAGGCTACTTAAAAGACTTAAGATCTCTGGTGCCCTGATTTTCACTGACTGTTTGCTGAGCCTACTTGTGCTCCAGTGCAGGATCTCTGGTTCCATTTCTGTAGGGAGCAGATAACCCTCATGCACATACTGGGAAAATGTATACCTAGTCCATTTTGTCTCTGGTCATTGTCCGAGTGACTCACTGTCCCAGAACATGCCTTGTCTGTAGAAAGCTGTTCACAGAATTCTCTTACAAAAGATTGTGGGAGAATGGTCAAGTTATGCTGTCCAGACAAAGAATTACTGGCTATGGGACATACAGTGTAGTGCCAGGGACTGTGAGGAAACTGTTCCCTAGCAAACAAGGGGCATTCGTATCTGCATAAACTGGGGAATTCCTAAGGCCACAGGCACATGCCAAAGACAAGTCCATGCATAGAAAGGATCAAGGAGGCCACTATACTTTGGCCTGGAGCTATTCTCTAAATTTATTGTTAAACTCATTATATGGATAAGCCCTGAAGGAGAGCTCTTTGGCAGGGAAATCTGCAAATACTAGAAAAGATGTTTTATTCCATTCCTTTCCTCCCTCCCTCCCTCCCTCCTTTCTTTGTTTCTTTCTTTTTCTTCCTGTTCTTTCTCTCTCTCCTGACAATCAAGGAGAACTCTGTAATAATACTAGCTATATACAAGCTTAAGGAACAGATGACTCTGATACTAATTCCAGTGATAACACATTAAGATATCAAAATGTGAAAGTCTTAAAAAAAGGCACAAAACATTCAAAGAAACAGGAAGTGATGATCCAGACAAAGGAGAAGAGTAAAGCATTTGGAAACCATCAATGAGGAGGACTAGGCCTAAGACATATCAGACAAAGACTTTTCAAAAAATAGTACTAAATATGTTCAAACAGCTAAAGGAAAACATGGACAAAGAACTAAAGAAAATCAGGAAAATGATAAGTAAACACAAAAAGAATATCAATAAGAAGATGGAAAGTATGAAAAAGAATCAAACAGAGCTGAAGATCACAGTAAAGAAATTAGAAATTCCCTAGAGGGGTTCAACAACAGATTGGAGCTGGCAGATGAAAGCCTCAGAGAATTTGAAGATAAAACAGTTGAAATCATTCAGTCTGAGGAGCAGAAAGAAAAAAGCAGAAGAAGGAAAGTGAACAGAGTCTGAGGAACCAGAGGAACACCATCAAGTGTACCAATATACATATTGTGAGAGTTCCAGATGATAAGAAAGAGATTAAGGGTCAGAGAGAATATTAAAAAAAATGGCTGAAAACTTCCCAAATTCAATGAAAGACGTGAATATACATATCCAAGAAGCTTAGTGATCTCCAAACAGAATAAACCAAAATAGAACCATTCCTCAGCACATTATAATCAATGTGTTGAATGCCAAAGACAAAAAGAGAATTCTGAAAACTGCCAGAAAGAAGCAGAAGCAATGTCTCGTGTTTAAGTGAGCCTTAGTAAGATTAAGTACCAATTTCTTATTGGAAACCATGCAAGCAGGAAGGCAGAAGGGTGAGATACCAAACCATAATTTTGCCTTGGTCCACTGAATCTCTGAATGCATAGCTGCCTGTGCAACCAAAGAACCCATCTAATTAAGCTTGCCTCCCTCAGGAGGAAATAATATACAAATGGTTCTTTGAACAAACACCAGACCCCTTAATAGGTTAATGTCATTCTTTACCCTGTATGCCTTTCTGGAAAAATATGATGTTATCACACACTGTTTTGAATTTCTTCAGTTAATTTGTAACCCCCTCTGTGCATAGAATTAGTGATTAGAAATCACCCCAAAGGTCATGAAACTCCTTCTAAGTGTATCATCATTTACATAATGAAATGTCTTTGTCTTGGGCCCCTATATCAGGCCCTTGAGATTTTTACCTAATTGCAGAGTGCTTCTTGTGGTTCTCTGACTTGCTGCCATCAGAGCTACTGTCCCTATCTTGAGTAAATTCTCAGTAAACTTAATGACTCAGTCAGTGCCTGGAGCTTTCTTCAGTCTCAAAGCTGGAATCTCTGAACATGTATTTAAAATGTTGGGTGCAAAAAATTGCCAACCAAGAATTCCATATCCAGAAAAGCTGCCTTTTAAAAATGAGGGAGATATTAAGACATTCTCAGATAAACAAGAGCTGAGGAAGATTGTTACTATTAGAAAGGCCCTGCAAGAGATGTTAAAGAGTGTTCTGCAAGTTGAAAGGAAAGGCCAATAGACAACAGATCAAAGCCACATGAAGAAATAAAAACCTCCAGTGAGGGTAATGACATGAGTAAATATAAATGTCAGTACTATTGTATTTTTTGTTTGTGACTCCACTTTTTACTTCCCACAGTATCTGAAAGTCAAATGGATGTAATGTAATGATAAATCATGGTTTTGGGCTCATAATGTAAGAACACACAATTTGTGACAAGAACTACATAAAGTTGGTGGGATAGGGGGATATAGGAATAGTTTTTGTATACTATTGAAGTTAAGTTGATATCAAACCAAACACTATTGTTATGGATTTAAGACACTAAATTTAAGCCCTATACTAACTACAAAGTAAATGTCAGAGAATATGCAAGCTCATAGATTCAGAAATTAAAGTACAGGTTGCCAGGAGCACATGACAGGGAGAATGGGGAGTTAAAATATAATATATATGGGGTTTCTGTTTGGGAAGATGGGAAAGATTTATAAATGGAAGGTGGTGAGGATACCACAATATTGTGATAGTGTTTAATTTCATTGAATGGCATGCTTGGGAGTGGTTAAGATGGGAAAGATTATGTGTTTTATATGTTCCAACTATTAAAAACAAAGAGAGAAGGAGCAACTAAAAGGATAATGACTAATACAATATGTGATCCTGGATGGGATCTAGCTGTGGAGGAGAAAAGACTCAAAGGGACTTTACTGGGGATGGAGTATGGCAGAAGTAGGGGTTGTTGCTTGGTGTTTGTAAAAAAGATAAAAATTAAAATCCTAACAATTGTGGAACAAAAATATCCTAGTATGTGTAAGCTCTTTAGGGCAGAACTCTGCCTATTTATAGTCCTTCAACATCTCCTAGCTTCAGAATAGGATTCTATTATTGTTGATATTGTCTGTATCTCCTCCATGCACTAATTGTCTTATAGTCCCATTTGGATAACATCATATTGTCTCCATTTCAGCATACCTAAAAGTGACTCTTCATTAAAACTAGCTTCTCTTCTTGACTTGTTAATTTCTTTGAACTACATAAGCATTAAACTTCACTGTAACCTTTAACTTTCCTTATTCCTTTGTCCTTTTCATCCAAGCATATCTGTAGAATGCTTTCTCCTCTTCTCAATTTCTTTCATTCCTTTTTCTCTCTTCTGGCACTTTCCTAACTCAGCCATTGCCATCACATGCATAGACTATTGCAGTTGTCTCTTAGTTGGTCCTTTTTCTTAAATCTCATCCTCACTCACATGCCTAACTTATCAGCAGTGGATTAATTTTCCTGAAACCCTGTGATCATATGTCTTGATTGCTTAAAATTTTGCTTATAGTTACCCTTCAAGTAGTTTTTCACTACCCTCAAGGGTGAAACTCAAACTTAAACTTGGAAGCTCAAACTTGGATACATAAACTTGGAAGCAAGGTGAAGTTTGGCTTCCAAGATCCTCTATATCTAGCCTTTAACAACTTTTCTAAACATATCTCATGATTCTGCTATGGGAACAAAATGCTGAGTGCTCCTAAAATATGCTCTGCATAGTCCCATGTTTGTACCTTTGTTTCTGTTCTTCCTCATGTTAGCAATGTTATTCTGTTGTGTGAAACCAGGAACAAGGCTGCACGCCTCCAGGAATGTTACACAGAAACAGAACAAACCAGGGTTGAGGCTCTGAAGTTTCAGGTAATAGGTTTTATTAGTCTATGGCCACAGGGCTCAGCTGAGTAGCCTCTGAAAGTCTGAGCCCTGAACAGGGGCTGACACAAGCTTTTTATAGACAAGATGGCTCATTAGAGGTAAGGTGTTCCTAATATGGCAACTGGTGATGTCTGAACGAGATGATTGGCTGTGTGCCAGCAATCAAACCCAGAAGGATTGCAAAGCTGAGTTTACAGAAGCAGATGAGCATTCATGGGAAGGGGGTTCTTACAGAGGCCTCTTATCTTGCCTAAATCTGCTTTCAACTGTAATTGGGGCTGGAGACTTTTCAAAGAGGAACTGACCTGAGTAAACAGGGGGTCCACTTGCTGCCAGGGGCCTGCCTGCTACATTCCCCCCTTTGATGCTTGCCCACACCAGTGGGCAATAGCATCACCTATATCTTGTCCTCTTCTTGTTGCAGGTGTTGGTATGTCCTGATTGAGCTGAGCATGGGAAATATGGTAGCCATGCAGGGTTTAGGCCCCTGAAAAGTTGGGGGTGTAAGGGTCTGTGCCCCACCTGTGTTGGTCCCAAGATTTTTCCTGATGGCCCCTTTAAGACTGTGCTTATCTTAGGTTGTTCTTTCCCTGAGGAATCTTACCCATCTTTGGCTAAACAGTCATCCTCTGGGGCCAAGCAGGGTGATGTGAGGTGTGCAATTGATGGAGGGGCAATGTCCTCCAGAGGGTCCAATCAATCTTCTCTATAGCCTATGCCTTCTGGTCTCCATGCCCAGCACCTGTGTTGAGATTCCCTCCCCTGCTGGCAGGGCCCTGGCTCTGGTCACATGTTTTGGGGAACCCAGAGTTTTTCTCCATTGAGGGCCCAGCTCATAGCTTTGGGCAAGAGACAAACTGCATGGCACCAGCTCCCAGGAGGTCTCCACCTCAGCACAGCCAAGATCTTCCCCGATCCTGTTTATATTGCACTACCAGGAGGACTGCACCAGGAAAGGTGTCAGATTCAGTGGGGGGTAAAACTACGTGTGTTGAAGGTCAGGTGGACTTGGGAACTGCTTCCCTTTCTAGGGGTTATGGTGATAGCCTTGCCACACTAGAGTAGTGAAAAAAAGCACTACTGAACCTGGTGAGGTGAGATTATAGCATTCTGAGGGATCTTCCTTTAGGATGCATACAGAATACTGGGTTCCGTTAAGAATGCAGGTTTGAGAACTGCCTTGGCATGAATACTGGTTATAGAAAGCTATGGTAGTTCCCACCTTTTTCCCAACATAGATGGTCTTGAGGCATGCCTGGCATGTGTCATTCCTCTTGGAAGGGCTTATGACCATGCCAAGCAAGAACAGAGAAGTGAGGTGCGTGGTGCTGGTTTTGGGGAGTGCCACCACATGAACATATGAGTAGCCTCAGGGAAGGAGTGGAGACACACACCCTGGGCAGCAGCTTATCTGGGTAAGAGGGATCCCACTAAATCATAGTAAAGTTGGTTTTGGGGAAGAACTTCAGGCAACCTATTTCCAGGAGAGCTAAAACTGCTAAGTGAAAGACAAACACAAAGAGCAAGAAAAGACAATTAGTCCACAGGTTTGATAGGCCGGGGTGTCCATGCTTTGATTCCTCAATCTTTGGCCATGTATAGATCAGTCAGCTTCCAGGGTGACTGAAGCAGGGCTTGTAGGTCTCCTCAGGCTTTGTCCATGTGTTGACTAGCTGCTTCCAGTGAGCTAGGGCAACGACAGTCATTTAGGCCTCAGTCGTAGGTTAGTCAGCTGATCTCAGCTATGATGGAGAAGGGCATAGTGGCTTCTGGAGAATGATGTGCATCAGGTGTTCAGGATCAGGGTTGCACTCCCAGGGGTCATCTGTGGTGGCCCTCTTGACCCAAGAGTGGTGAAACCATGGGATGATCTCCGTGACTCTGACAGCTATTGGGGTTACTAAAACAACACAGTAAAGACCTCTCCATTGAGGCTGGAGGGAGCCTTTTCTTCCAATCTTTTACCCACACCAAGTCCGGTGGCTCAAACTCATGTAAGGGAGGGTAGATGCTAAAGGGTTCGGGTACTGCTTCCAACACCTTCCTTTTTTAGTTCACCTAAAACTTTTCCTTACTTTGACCATAATTTCCTTTTCCACAAACCTTTGGTAACTTACTATATTTGTTCAGGCTTTGTCTTACATTTTTCTCATTCTGTAGCAGCCATTTATTTTATCTTAGGGCAAAACTACTCTCTTTTTCCTTTTAGTAGAAACACATCCTTTATGCCCTTCATACTTAAGTCATTACTTCAAACAAACATTTCATCACATGCAATTACCATCAAAATCGAATTTGTCAGAGTAATGTTAGGTGCTTAAAATGCTTTAGTCAATGGATATTAGAAACATCAATATACAATTTTTAAATAAGAATTAATGGCACATATCAAGACTTTTAAAAAAACTGTAAGGATAAAACTTGCAATCAAGGAGTTTCTCAATATTAAACAGATTCCCAGATTCAAAAATATGAAACATAAAAACAAAGGGGAGCCACAAATTTGGAGTTAAAGATAATGGGGTTTGGCCTAATCCCTTTACCTGGAAGAAAGGGACTAAATGAGGGTACAGAGGTGCCAAGGGAGCTGGAAGCAGGTTTCTGCCTTGCCAGGAGTAGGAACACTATTCACTTTATGATTATAACATTGTTTACTTTTTAAATACATTCTCTTTATCTCATTATTTGACAAAATGTTAATACTCTTTTTGGTTGACGCCAGCTTCCAGCAGGGCTTGGAACATGTCTCTGCTGGAAATCCAGTTACTGGTATTGGGGAACCATTTTCCATGATATTTTTTAGTTTTTCCTTCCCCTATATTCCAGTCTCCCATGTCTCCCAGCTCTGCCATTTAATTTAAGACACTGTTAAGTGGATTGCCTGTTTCTCCTAATAATAAAGTTATTATCAAGTGTTTATATGCTGGAGGGTGCTGCCTTAATGATAGCATTTCTTTGTGAAGCATTGACAGGGAGGAGGTGGTATGTGTTGGCTTTTCCTAATACAATTGCTGACTTCATAACTTCCTTTTTTAATTTCTCCATAGTATCTCACAAAGTGTACCAGGGTCGATTATTTCGTGGTCAAATTGTGTCAGTAGGGTATTGTTTATTACACCCTTGTGCAGTCAATGCCAGCAAGTTAGAACTTTTTCCAGCTCATCGACTAAACTCCTGAAAAGCAGTCTGTATAAAGGGATTGGTGCTAATTCCTACAAGTTTCATACAATCAGCATAGTCCAGCACTGCTCCTCCAGCCTCCACATCAGCAATTCTGACCAGTTTTTTAAGTAAAATGCCTAAGAATGTCAGTTATTTCTTTTTTTTATAGTAGTTTTGAAAGTAACCTGATTGCCCTGTTTCTCTTCTTCTTGCCTTTGTATTGGGAAAACTCTTATTTTTGGAGGATATTTACTCTTTTCTTTCTGACAAACTTTTTCATCTAAAATATTGTCATCTTTTTCATCATCTGCCTCATCCCACACATCACCATCCCACTTATCAGGGTCCCAATCAACAGGGGCAGTGGCTAGTACCATATGTGCTTTCCCTTTGTTCATTTTACCTCATCTTTTTTTATATTTATATTAAGTCACATGGACTGCAGCCCTCTCAGCTACTGACTGATAATTACAAATTTGATTTTCCAAAATAAAATTTTGATTCTGCAGCATGGACAGTTTTTCCTGTAATCTGCCAGTTCCTTTTCATAATTCATTTTTTCAGGGATTGCTTGATCTCTCTGTTCACACATTTTTCTATATTCCATTAACAAAGCCCATCCTCTTCTACACACTCCAATCATTTACTTCCCCTTTTCTAATGGAATGTTTTATAGAAACAGAGCAACCTGAATAGGCTCTCCCTGTTTAATTCTATTCCCCCAATCTTCACAGGGTCCTGTGCATTTTGCCCATTCCTTTGCAAGTGAGGAGTAAGGTAAATCATCCCATCCTGGGATTTCTTGGTTCTTTACTTTGAGGTTAGAGGACTTTTCAAAAATGACATTATCTCCTAATTTATGTCCAAAGCTTATGGCCCATTATTAATCTATCTCAAGTAAAACTTGAAGACGGGTTACTGACTTAAAAATTCCCAAATGTCTTATAGCATTAGAAAGTACAAACCAGGGAGACAAAACGTTCAAATCCAAAACAGTCTGCATACAAAAAGGACAAGAAACCAGCAACTTCATATTTATAAAAAATGGTCCTAATACAGCATTGCAATATTTAGAAGAACACTGTCCATATTTTCTGCACAAATTTTCTAAAGCTTGTCTTACTGACCTTTACCACTCTGAAGCCATGCTGAAATGTGAATCCTGCTCGCAGCACCAATTTTGTCATATAAAAAGCAATGTGATATTTGTGGCCACTTAATTTATAGGTTCAGATTAGTGGACAACACAGACTTCAGTGATATAAAAATAGATTTTATTAGGATAGTAATTAAAGAAAATAATTAAAAGAGGAATTAAAGAGTCTTCAAAAATAAAACATAGTTACATTACCAAATAAGATGGCACCAACACCTGAAGAGAAGTCCTGGAGAGTTTCAGAAGCAGCATTCCAACTATCATTAGAAAAAAATACACAGCAATTTTGGAGACAGCATTCAGAGTCTCCTTAGTTAAGATCCATAGCAGAGCATAAGATTCTGATGAGGTGCTCTCCCTCTTTCATAAGATTTTTCTCTCCTTTCTTCTTCTCCTAAGTTTCTCCTCTTTCTTTTTCTAACTGCTTGCATGTAGTTTTTAAATGATATCTTCACAAAATAGTGATCAAATTCCAATTAGCCTATATGACTGGGCCCAGTTTGATTCTCTGGGAACTGGCTAGGTACCAAGGTAAGCTTCCTGGGACCTAGATATCTTTATTAAAGTTCACCTCCTTCTGGGAGGATAGTCAGTCCTCCCACCTAGAGCACACATTTTCATTGTTTCTTACCAAAGTCACACAATGGCAACATCAGTTGTACAGAACAGACTCTAAAAATTTATCTTTTTCTTACTAGGTTATAATTCCCTTAAGGCAGGAATGATGGCTTATTAATCTTTGTTTTCTTATTAGTGTATAAGCAGTACCTTGCATATAGTAGGTATACAGTTTTCCAAATGCATACATGAATGAAATGATGAGTATGTGTAATGTCTCATACTTTTAATGGTTGTGTAACAGGGTAGTCTTAACAGTCCCTTGGTAGATTATGCAATGTTATTGTGTGTAGCAAAATCTTGTATCACCACTGTTACAGGCCTGTTTGCTTAATGAGATAAATTTTAAACCCCCTACACAGATGTTCTTCTCTTACTCTGAAATGTGAAAATTATAATTTATAAGACAGGATAATGATAAGCCATAATCCAAGAGAATTTCTTTTTATCCTCCCCAAAAGTGGTCCACTCTAATTCACACAGTTTCTTAAGTTGGCTGAGGATCAGTTTGACTCCCCAGTCAGCAGAAGCCTTCCTAAAGTTGGACATCATGAATCATAACAGTGTCTTACTTACTTCCCCTCCCATATTGGTAGTGCCAACAATTAGGGAGAGGGCTTACAGACAAACAACAAAGGGTTTTGAAAAACTGCCACTTCATTTGGTCTGGCTTGGCCATGAGCAGGTTCTCAGGAACTGCAGGGTTTGAAGTCAATTACAGCCTGGTGCCCAGCTCCTGTGGCCCAGGACTTCCTCTCACTCACACAATCACATACACACACTTCAACACCCCTCCCACACCACCCTTCCCAGAACCAAACCTAAAGACTTCCCCTGGCCCTCCAACTGGAGACTGGTACTTGGAGAGTCTCTGGGAGGTGATCAGGGCCCCCTTCCACTCAGGTTCCCCTAGCCTTTTACAAGTGGGCTGAAACTGATGCACCCAGGTGCTTACCAGTCAGACAGGAGGTGGTCCCAGGAATCTGGTTCCAGAAACTGTCCTGGATCTGTCGCCACTCTGGTGGTGACAAGTGCTGTGGCCAGGGAGGTCAGGAATTCAAAAGATAAGGAAAAGCCCCATTGTTGGAACTGGATTCCATTGGGTCTCCAGTCTGAGTGAGACCAGAACCACAGGTGAGGGAGGTGAGAATATCACCAGCCTCTCGGTCCCAGACAAGCCCCCAGAAATGTTGCACAAAACCAAGAACAAGGCTGCAAGCTTCCAAGAATGTTACATGGAAACAGAGCAAACTGGGGTCAAGGTTCCAAAGTTTCAAGAAGTAGGTTTTATTAGTCTATAGCTATAGGGCTCAGCTAAGTAGCCTTTGAAGGTCTGAGCCCTGAACAGGGGCCGACACAAGGTTTTTATAGACACGATGGCTCGTTAGAGGTAGGTTGTTCCTAATATGGCAACTGGTAATGTCTGAAGGAGATGATTGGCTGCATGCCAGCGATCAGACCTGGAATGATTGCAAAGCTGAATTTACAGAAGCAGATGAGCATTCATGGGGGAAAGGGCTCCTACAGAGACCTCTTATTTTGCCTATGTGCACTTTAAACTGTCCTTGTTACTGGGAGACTTTCCAAAGAGGAAGTGGCCTGAGTAAACAAGAGGCCTGCTTGCTGTCAGGGGCCTGTCTGCTACAATTCATCTTCCTCTCTGCCAACGGAATTATTATCTGTTCTTTTAGGTGCAACACCAGAGTTTAACATAATGCTTGGCATAGCATAAGACTCAATAATGAACCTGTTCAATGAATGTATGGACTCATATTGTACTTCACCTACAGGTCTCTTCTCCTTGCTTAGACCAAAAATGATTTTTGTCCCTTTACAATAGGATTTTTTCCTATTGTATTGATTGTCTCTCTAGAGACACTTAGTAATATTTCCCTCAGATTGTCTAAATCTATAGAAGACTTTCTAGCCAACTGTGTTCCCAACGCCTTCTGCATAAGTTGTATATCTCGTACTTTTTTTTACATCTTCAGTTAGCCAAGCACAGTCTTGCATGTAGCCAGCTCTCTACACACATGCATATATTATGCATAAGTTCTCAATATATACTTACTGCCAAACTGAATATGGAAGTCAGGATAGTACCACTGACTGAGACTTTTTAGTCCACTTACTCCCTGCTTATTGGCAAACTCTTCTTCTGTAGTGTGGCATATTTTGAAGTGAAAATTGATATTTCTTAACATTGTTTGGTGAAGAGAAGACTTTAATTTTTACAGAATTTTAATGTGATACCTTTCTGAGATAAAATTATGTGAATATTTTCAAATCTTACATGACAAAATAGAGCAAAAAAGCAATCTACACTACTGGAAAATAAACAACAAATCTAATGGACTGCAGCATAGTTGGGCCAGTACTTTCAACCACTTGTATAGACTGAACAACACATTGATTTTATCAATAACAAATCAATTGCCAAAATGGCAAAAAAAATGAACATGTCAATCCTCTGGGTCTATATGACATGACCAAATTGTAACACAGCATGACATTTCCAATTTTTGTAATTATATAACTGAATAAAAAAATGAAACCTGGGTGGGCCACGGTGGCTCAGCAGGTCAGAATGCTTGCCTGTGATGCCAGAGGACCTGGGTTCGATTCCCGGTGCCTGCCCATGTAAAAAAAAAAAAAGAAACCTACAGTTCCATATAGTTCATCCCTAAGATCTTTTGTCCACATGTTGCTTACATCAAGATGAATGGCTATATCTCTGCTCATATGCAGCTAATCAGAGCTTCAGTCTTCACATTGGAACTGGAAGTTATTAATTTCAGTAAGTAGAGATGACCTGTGAATAATTAGAAATATAAGTTAGTTTGATTCCTTATTAAATGAGACCTTAGTGAGGAGAGGGGAAATAAGGCATTGCTTTACAAACATTTTGGAACATGTGATCCCCGATATTCATTTCCTGCTTGCTTATAGATCCCTCAAAAGCATTTTAGCTAATATGAAGAGCAGTAATAATAGTATAAAGCATGTTAGGGACTAAATCATGTCCCCTACTAAAAGAATGCTCAGGTCTCAAGCCCTGGTCCTATGGATGTGAACCCACTTGTCCATAGGACCTTTGAAAATGTTATTATTTAAGGTATGCCAAAACTGAATGAAGTTGTGCCTTAATATGGCTGAAGTTCTTAAAGCATAAGAAATTGGACAGAAAGAAGCCATGAGGATCAGGCAGAATCTTGAAGTCAATGGGCTTGGAGGAGAAAGGAGAAGATGTCACTATGTGCATTGCCATGTGACAGAAAAGCCAAGGGTGAAGGATCAGCAGCAGTCAGCCCCAGAATGCCACAGTCTCCTGGGAGAAAGCCTCACCTTGCTGAAGCTTCAATTTTAGACTACCCCTTGTTTCAAAACTGTGAGCCGATAACTTTCCATTGCTTAAGCCAACCCATTTAATGCTATTTGTTTGAGCAGGTAGGAAACTAAAACATAGGGATAGGGACTCAAATTTGCCCTGTTTATGAAACTCTAGAATTCTTGGCTCATAGTTTAAATAGGTGTATATGTGTGTGAATATGTGAGTGTCTGTATGTGTGCATGTGGTTTGCATGCATGTTTGCAAGAAAAAAGAGAGGAAGAAGAGGAAAAAGGAGAAAGAGGGCCTTAGCTGTAATGTGTTCATTTGTAAGTACCAGAAATCCACTTAAAGTAGCTCAAATACAAAAGGGGAATTTATTGTAAGAAAAATAGTACCTCAAAGAAACCACAGATTGTAAGGGCAGTTTTTTGCCTACTGAATAACTGGAAAACTGTCAAGAAACAAGGTAATTTCTCTCTCTCTTTTACCCCTCTCACTACAGATTGGCTCTAATTATACTAACAAACACAAAGCCTCTTTATAACCCCCAAATTTGTATGTTGTCAGTTTAACCATGTTGCAGATGCTGACCCACATCTCTGCATCACAGGTCCAAATTCTTAGGTGAAAAATCTAATTGGTAAATCTTGGGGTACATGTTTACTCTCATCTGATTAGCTATGGTTTAGAGGAGGACCCAGAAGAAAACATCAACCCAGCTTAGGTCAAGTGACTGCCACATTCAATTGTCTTTGGGGTAGGGGTGGTATCAGTTATATGAGATATATGCAGCAGTTGGGGTCCATCTCTTTTTGTGAATCTTAGTTTACAGGAGTTGTGGGGTTGGCAGACATGCTAAGAAGTGTCTATTATGGATAGGAATAGGGGATAGGAAAGAGGATGGAGAGATAAAAAAGAAAGAAACTTTTTAAAAAGGAGAAATTTAAGCACCTTAGTGTTATGTAGCCATTTAGTTTTGATATATTTAATATACAATTCATTAACATTCCTATTTCTCAGTTTTTTATTATTTATCATCACTATTCTGTTTATATCATCAATAAGACTTTTTTAAACTGCACACCCTGATGATTTATGTGTAATTATAATTCAATGGTAGTTTATTACACCCATAATCTAATTTTTCATGATAAATAAAACATCTTAATGAAAATCTAAATAGGCCTTTTATATACTTATTAACACAATATGTAAAATAAAGACAGTGCCTAGAATCCTATATACAGTGCCCACTTTGGTGAGGCAGAGTTTGACAATTAACATCCAGTTGCCTTACATTTTTAAAAAGTGTCCATATCCATTAGTTGGAATTAAAAGGACATGTTTATATGATTAAATAGTTTTGCACACAGTCCTGTAGCATCTCTATTTTACTATGCTTCTGTTTGAAAATACTTACTTTTTTTCAAGTTCATTACAACTGTCTTTTTAATTAACTGAATTGCTGCATCATCTTTCATTTAACAATAACCTTGGAGAGGTCACTAAAGAATTTGACATTAGATACTGACTTTTACCAGCTTTTTCAGTCCTATGGGTCAGTCAAACAATCTGGCCTGACACATGGGTCATGTGACCTGGAAGTATGGGAACAGAGGGGCAGTGAGGCTGACAGAAGTTATGATGGGATTAATTAATAAGAAAAAATAATTTTGAAAGTTCTAGGGAAAATGGTTTTATGTTGTAAAATATATTCAAATACAAATATGTAGAGAAAAGAAGGCAGATATGTGAATGACATTTTTAGGGAGTATGGAGGATTTGGATGAATGCACTGATGAAATATCACTAAAGCACTCTGCTTTATTCATTATCACCAGGTTAGGAGTTGAAAGATCTAGGTTCCAGTCCAGGGTGAGACATTTGAGGTATGTGACTTGTCTTTCTTGAGCCTTAGTTTCCATGTTGGCAAAATGAGAAGATAGGACTAAACCTTCTCTAAAATATCTTTGATCCTATGGCCTAGAATCATTCATAGAACTGTAATTCTTGATTCTGCTAACCCATGCAATTTCATTCTGTCAGGGCTTGGTGTCAACAATTGATGTGATCCTATGGTATCTATAAAATGATTGTTTAGTTTGCATATCTCCTTTCTTTATCTGAGGTTGCATATCTTGTTCATGCTGTCCCAACTTCTACTTGGTAATGAGAGAAGAATTTCATTTTCAGGAAGTACCTGAGGGAGGCTGGGTGCCTTCTGATGAATGGGTAGCCATGAGAAGGGTAGCAGCCTGGAAAACATTCAGTTCCACCTCTTTCTTTTGGCATTATCTCACTGTGTAGTAACAGTGTCAAATTGGGGACTAGCATAATACAAATCTGACAATTGTGCAGAATGGAAATGAAAACTAAAGACAATGGGGTTATCAGGAAGCACCCTCTTCATTTTATCTCAAGGAAGCTTCAGAATCTGAGAAAAGGTTAAAAGCATGAACCAATTTGTAATTTGGAGATAGAAGAATTCACTTTCTACTAGCAAAGCTAAATTATATAAAAAAGAAACTTTTATTAAAGCTGTTCCACCAGAGCGACTCTGATTAAGAAGTAGAGCAATTTTAATCATGCAAATTATGTTTTAAAATTAGATTTAAATTACATTGTAGGACTTTTATTCATGTTTTCCACCATTTAAAATAAATAAATAAATTGGTTAACTCCCTGCATTTTCACTAGGTGTAATCCCACCACAATCCTTGAGTAATTGAAACTGATGATTTTTTAGAGTCATCCAATTACTGGAATTCAGTAAATTTAATAAAGTTAATTTTCATGTATATGTGTCTGTCATTTCCTGTCAGTGTGAAAATGTTAAAAAAAAATCTTTTTGTGATGAGTCCTGGACAGTATTATACTGAAGAGGAATATTTATTGATACTATTAAATAAATGTAGCTCCTATAAAAGAAGACATGATTATAAATTTTAGTATGTTTATTTATCTTTGTCTTTCTGCCAGTTATGGATAAACAATCATGAATGTTTTTCAATATCCTATTGACCATAGTACATTGAGTGGAAGCCTGGAATTTTAAAGATAATCTAATTGAAATGTTAATGCAGACACTTTCTATTTAGATAGTAATGCCACAATAGAGTTAGTATTAAAACTGCACCAGCATCTCTTAGCATTCTAAGAATTATGAGTTGTTTTTTTTTTCTTTTCTGTTTTGACAAAATGAAAGTAGTGGATTTAGGCCAATGCAATTGTGAGGTTGTGATGGTTAAGTTCATGTGTCAACATGGCTAGGTTATGGTGTCCAGTTGCTTGGTCTTGCAAGCACTGGCCTGATTGTTACTGTAAGGATATTTCATGGATTTAAATAATCAGTAAGCTGATTATATCTATGGAAGATTACATCTGCAATCAATTTAGGAGATTGCTTTCAACAATAAGAGAAAATTTATCTAATCAGTTGAAGGACTGAACTCCATCTGAAGAGATTAACCATGTTTTATCAGATGAAACTGCAATGGAATGTCCCGATGCAGAAAGCTTGAAAGACACTGCTAATTCCTCCCCCAACTGAACCCCATCACTTGTCTTTTCTTTCAGACCTATAACTAAACTGAAGTCCCAATAGACCCCAAAATATGAGGTACAAAGTTTGACCCATGAGGAGGTACAATACACTCTAAAAGAACTGCAAGATTTTTCTAATTTATACAGACAGAATTCAAGAGAATATTTATAGGGATGGATATTAAGGGTGTTGGATAATGGTGGAAGGAATATGAAGTTATATCAGGCTGAATTTATTAATGGATCCACTAAGTAGAGATTCTGGATTCAATATTGTAGCTTGAGGGGTTAGAGAAGACTCTACCAGTTTGTTCAGGTGGTTGGCTGAGGCATGGACCAAAAAGTAACCTACATTGCCTGAAGCTGAAATGCCAGAACTGCTCTGATATAAAAGTAAATGAAGGACTCCAAAGGCTTAGAGAGATTGGAATGTTAGAGTGGGTTTATCATGTAAGATTTGCTCACCTGCCCCAGAAATGTCCAGAGGACACACATTTCAGCAGGACTGTGAAAATAAATTTTTGAGACTAATTCCATCATGCCTAAAGATTTCTGTGGTTGCTCTTCTCTGCAGTCAGGTGTTACTGTGGGAACTGCTGCCACTGAACTTGGATCCTTAACACAATGGGGATGATCAGCCCCTGAGTTGGCAGAAGCCAAATGGCATCACTTAATCACCAAAAACAAGATAGAGTTGGCTACCATAATGGAAAACAGATTCAAAGCAGTAATCAGAATATTCTGATTTGCAGATACTTATGGAATTGGCTGGTAGATCAGGCAGTACCTAGAAGTAAAATAGATGGGCTGTCTACTAAATTCTTACTTGATCTGTATAAACAGAAGTGTTCTATGTCAAGTGAACAAAAATCTAACTTGAAACACAAAAACAGAGAGTCATTACCCCCCAATCAATTCCCAGTCATGAAACAGTTTACAGGCCAGAACCCCTTGAACAAAGGGAAAACTGGGTCCCCTTGGGTAAAGACCCTGCTACCTTATAAAAAATCTGTACTGTTAGTGTTTCTTCCAGCCTTTCCCAAAGGGACCTATGGCCTTTTACCAGGATGATTTTGCATTAGGAAAAAGGAAATGATCAGATATTTAAGGAATTATTTGACACTGGCTTGGAAGTAAGATTAATTCCAGGAGACCCAAATGTCACTGTGATCCACCAGCCAGAGTAAGGGTTTATGGAGGTCAGGCAACCAGTGGAGTTTTAGCTCATATCCATCTCACAGTGAGTTCAGTGGGCCCTCAGATCTATCCTGTGGTTATATCCCCAGTCCCAGAATATGAAATTGGCGTAGACATACTCAGGAACTGGCAGAATCCCCACATTGGTTCCCTAACTTAAGGTAGAAAAGGCCAAGCAGAAGTCACTAGAACTGTCTCTACCTAGCAAAATAGTAAAAAGCAATGCCATGTCCCTGGAGGGATTGCAGAAGTTAGTGCTGCCATCAAGGACTTGAAGGGTGCAGGGGTGGTGATTCCTGTCATATCTCCATGCAATTCTCTTATTTGGCCTATGCAGAAAACATACAAATCTTGGAGGATGACAGTGGAGTGTAAACTATAACCAGGTGGTGACTCCAAATGCAGCTGCTGTTCCAGATACTCATTTCTTGAGCAAATCAATACTTCCTTTGATGTCTGATATGCAGTTATCATCTGGAAAATGCTTTTTTCTTGATTCCTATCATTAAGACTACCAGAAACAGTTTGCTTTCAGCTGGCAAGGCCAACAATATACTGTTCTGCCTCAGGGGTGTATCAATCTTCCAGCTCTAGGCCATAATCTAGTCCATGATAACCGTCATCAACTTTCCCTTCCACAAGATATCACACTGGTCCGTTTTACTGATGATATCATCCTGATTGGATCTAGTGAGCAAGAAATAGCAACTACTCTAGAATTGTAGAAATGAAAGGCATTTGTGTTTCAGAGAGTAGGAGATAAATCCTACAAAAATTCAGTGCCTTCCCATCTCAGTGAAATTTCTAGGTGTGGGCATGTTGAGATATCCTTTCTCAGAGGAACGATAAACTGTTATATCTGCCCACCCCCCTTCTACACACACACAAACCAACAAGAGGTATAACACCTAGTTAGCCTCTTGGGATTTTGGAGCCAACATATTTCTCATTTGGTGTGCTATGCTGATGAATTTATTGAGTCACCCAAAAAGCTGCTAGTTTTGAGTGGGAATTGGAATGAGAGGAGACACTGTAATAGGTCCAGGCTGCTTGGAAAGTTGCTCTGCCACTTGGGCCATAATAGCCAGCAGGCCCCCTGGTGTTTGAAGTGTCTGTGGAAAATAGAGATGTTGTCTGGGCCTTTGGCGGGCCCTTGTAAGGGCATCACAGTGCAGATCCTTAGGAGATTGGAGCAAAGCCTTGCCATCCTCTGCAGATAACTACTTTCCTTTTGAGAAACAGCTTTTGGCCTGCTACTTGGCCTTGTATATACCAAATACTCAACCATGGGCTACCAAGTTACCATGAGATCTCAATGGCCCATCATGAATTGGGAGTTGTCTGACCCACCAAGCGATAAAATTGGGCATGCATATCAGCACCCTGTCATAAAATAGAAGTGGTATATATGAGATCAGGTTCAATCTGGCCCTGAAAGCCCAAGTAGATGTTCCAAATGCCCATGGACCTCACTCCTTCCACAGTGCCTTCTCTCTCCCAGCCCACAGCTTAGAAAGTTGCTCTGCTTTGGGAGTTCTTCACAGTCAGTTGACTGAGGAAGAGAAAACTCAGGTCCAGCTTACAGATGGCTCTGCATGAAATAAAATTATCACCTGAAAGTGGCTAGGTACAGCACTATAGCCCCTTTCTGGAACAGCTTTGAAGGACAATGGTGAAGGAAAATCCTCCTATTGAGCAGAAATTTTAGCAGTGAACTTGGTTGTTCATTTTGCTTGTAAGGAGAAATGGCCAGAGGTGCATTTTTATTATGATTCATGGGCTGTGGCAAATCATTTGGCTGGATTGTCAGGGACTAGAAGGAACATGACTGGAAAACTGGTGACAAAGAGGTCTGGGAGAGAGGTATGTGGATAGGCCTTTCTTAGTGGGCAAAAATCATTAAGATATTTTCATCCCATGTGAATACTCATTGTATGGTGACTTCAGCAGAGGAAGATTATGATGATCAAATGGATAAGGTGACCCATTCTGTTGTTACCAGTTGGACTCTTTTCCAAGCCATTACAGTCATTGCTCAATGAGCTTATGAACAAAGTGGCCATGTAGTAGAGATGGAGGTTACACATGGGCTCAGCAACATGGGCTTCAACTCAATAAAGCCTACTTTGCTACAGCCACTGCTGAGTGCCCAATCTGCCAGCAACAGAAACTAACATTCAGTCCCTATATGGCACCAATACACAAGGTGATCAGCCTGCTGCTGTGTGGCAGGTTATTACATTGGAACACTTCTATCATAGTACAGATACATGTTTGCCTTCTCTGCATGCAATTTTTTCTGAGAAAAATACCATCTGTGGACTTATAGCACGTGTTTTCCATCATCACTGGATTTCCCGCAACATTGGTTCTGATCAATGAACCCACCTCATGGCAAATGAAGTGTGGTGATGGGCACCAATTCATGGACTTCTCTATTCTTATGACGTTTCCAATCATACTGCAGCAACTGGATTCATAGAACAGTGGAATGACTTTTTTTAAAAAAAAAACTTTTTCTGTAGCATAATATAACATATATAACAAGCAAAGAAAGAAATAACCAATGATGTTCAGAGCACTCTTCAAAAAGTAGTTACAGTACAGATCCCAGAGTTTGTCATGGGCTACCATACCATCCTCTCAGATTTTTCCTTCTAGTTGCTCCAGAATATAGGAGACTAGAGGAATAAATATATATTTTTTAACATCACAATCGGCTTTTTTTTTGGGAAAAATAACATATATACAAAAAAATCAATAAATTTCAAAGCATAGCACAACAATTTGTTGTAGAACAGATTTCAGAGTTTGGTATGGGCTACAATTCCACAATTTTAGGTGTTTACTTCTAGCAGCTGTAAGATACTGGAGACCAAAAGAAATATCAATTTAGTGATTCAGCAATCATATCTGCATGTTCGTTTGTCAAATCCTACTTTCTCTGTATAACTCCACCATCACCTTTGACCTTTCTATCCCTCTCTTTAGGGATATTTAGGCTATAATCACTCTACCATTTTCATGTTGGAAGGAGCTGTCCATATTGTGGGGTAGGGAGATGGAACTAGTTGATATTCTGGAGAGGCTGGCAACCTCAAAGTTTCATGGCTTATCTGGTCCAGGGAACCATCTGGAGCTTGTAGGTTTCTGAAAAGTTATCCTAGTGCCTGGAAACTTTGTAGGATCTTATATATTGCCCTAGGTATTCTTTAGGATTAGCTAAAATGGTTTTGGCTAGGGTTTGGCAAGTTATGATAGGTAACAATGTCTAACTGAAGCTTGCATAAGAGCAACCTCCACAGTAGCCTCTCAACTCTATTTGAACTCTCTCAGCCACTGATACTTTATTAGTTACACTTCTTTTCCCCCTTTTGGTCAGGATGGAACTGTTGATCCCACAGTGTCAGGACCAGGTTCATTCCTGGGAGTCATCTCCCATGCCACTAGGGAGACTTTCACCCTTGGATGTCAGGTCCCACATAGCAGGGAAGGCAATGATTTCATTTAGAGTTGAGCTTAGAGAGAGAGTGAGGCCACATCTTAGCAACAAAAGAGGTCCTCCAGAAGTAACTCTCAGATATGCCTGAAGGTAGGTTAAGCTTCTCCGTTACCTACATAAGCTTCACAAGAGTAAGCTTCAACATCAAGGGCTTGGCCTAATGATTTGAGTGTCCCTAATGCTTGAAACAGTATCAGGAGATTCCCGGAGAAAAAAGTTTAATACTTGCATATTTTTTTCTCCCATCCATCAAGGGACTTTGCCAATACTATTTGATTATTTGCTTACTATATTCTAGGATTTATCCAGGCATTACGTTAAACTATACAAGATTAAAGGTCCTCATTCTTATTCTGGGCTCCCTATATTTCAATTGTTCAAATGAGCTATCCAGACAGTTGGGTTAGATTATGTGCTACAGAAAATTTAGGTTCCAGACCAAATAAACCTTTCTTCCTTTTGTCTCAAAGAGGAGGTGCAGTTCTAAAATACAGACAATGTCTTCCTTAGACCTGTGTTTTGAATTACCTTAATGCCAACCTGATCAGCTTCCTTCCTATCTCTAAATACTAGGTTATAGATATATAAAGCATCCTCTCAAAATCCAGAAATAATAATTACCATCATGGACTAAGTGTTTCTGCTATAAGAACTTACAATCTAAGCCCCTGTTTTCTTAGAAACATTTTCTAAAGGAGACCATACAATAATTGTTCTTTTATTTCTGGTTTATTTTGCCTCACCAAATTGGAATGGCTTTTTGAAGACTCAATTATGGAACCAACTGGGTGGAAATACCTTGCAGAGTTGGGGCAATGTTCTTCAGGAGGTTGTATATGTTCTAAAACAGCATCCACTCAGTGGTGCTCTCTCTCCCATAGCAAAGAATCATAGGTCCAGGAAAATCAGGTGAAAATGGCTGTAGTACCACTTACTATTATCCCTTGTGATTGAGTAGAAAAAAATGTGCTCCCTTTCCCCTTGACCTTAAGCTCTGCCTAACTTCA
Source organism: Myrmecophaga tridactyla (assembly GCA_004026745.1). Classification (NCBI taxonomy): domain Eukaryota; kingdom Metazoa; phylum Chordata; class Mammalia; order Pilosa; family Myrmecophagidae; genus Myrmecophaga; species Myrmecophaga tridactyla. The sequence continues at coordinate 32,633 of PVIY010015019.1, forward strand.
GGTCTTAAGGTGGAGTGCTTCCACCAGAAGATACAATGATTCCATTGAAGTGTAAGTCACAACTGCTATACTGCCACTTTGGGCTCCTCATGTCTCTGAATCAACAGGTAAAGAAGGGAATTATTCTACTGACTGGTGTGATTGGTCTTAATTATCACTAAGAAATATGACTGTGACTATACATTGGAAGTAAAGAATTTGGAACAGAGGAGATCCCCTAAGACGTCTCTTAGTGCTACCATGCTCTGTGATTAAAGTCAATGGAAAACTGCAACAACCCAATCCTGACAGGACTACTAATGGCCCAGGAAATTCAGGAATGAAGTTTTGGGTCACCCCACCAGGCAAAGAACCAAAACTAGCTGAGTTACTTGCTGAGGGAAAAGGCAATATGGAATGGGTAATGGAAAAAAGTAGTTATAAATATGAGCTGCAACCACATGACCAGTTACAGAAATGAGGGCAGTAATGAGTTGAATATTTCTTCCTGGTTTTGTTAAGAATATCTTTGTGTGTGTGTGTGTGTGTGTGTGTGTGTGTGTGTGTATGAAATATCTTTTCTTTCTTTGAGTTGTACTTAATTCATGTCATAGCATTTAAGTTATAGAATATCAAGTGTAAGAGTGACTATTACCCAAGACATGCACCCTCTTTTGGGGAAAGTGTATGTTTCCTGTTGTACACAAGACAGTTGTTGGGTTTTTTTACAATGGTGTGACTAGTCTTGTTTTTAGTTACAGGTTAAGCATGGCTTTAAAGAGGAGTGTTTGGGAGCCCGGTTGACAAGGTGTGGACTGTGATGGTTAAGGTCTCATGCCAAAACTTTGCTAAGTTATGGTGTCCAATTGTTTGGTGAAGCAAGCACTTGTTTGATTGTGAGGGCATTTTGGAGATTTAAATCAATAGTAAGTTCATTGCATCGATGGCTGATTCCATCTACAATCAACAAAGGAGTTTGCCATTAGCAATGAAAGAAGTCTCATCTAATCAGTTGAAGGCCTTCAAGGGAGAAGCGATGATTTCAGCAGTCAAAAGGAAGAGTTTCCATCTCTACTTCTGCAGCCACCATATCCTGGGAAATTCATCTAAAACCTTAATCTGAGTTTTCAGCTTGTGGCCTGTCTCACAGAATTCAGACTTTCCCATCCCCCAAAGAAATGTGAGCCAATTTCTATAATAAATATCATATTATCTACATTATACCCACACACACACTGTCACTTGCTCTCCAAAGAACTCTGATCAATATAGAGATTTTGCAATTTATTTAACCTTAATTGGGGTTTTAAGCTTGGAGAAAAATGTAAGAGCATCAGAAAACCTCTAAAATCTGATTAATTAGCTAATTTGTGTCTTTCTGCACTGCACATTTACTCAGTGAACCCACACATGTCCCAGATGCTGTTCTAGGCCTTGGGGATGTAGAGATAAATTGATCTGTTCTTTATGTTTAAGGAAGTCAAAGTTCCAGTCTCTGTATAATAAAGAATAGGAGGTTTTAAAATTATCAAGAGACTGAGTGTGTGCTGAAGAGTGGACAGAGGAAGTGGGTGAAGGAGGGAGAGGCTGATAAGAATGACAATTCTTATTTCAGCAAAATCAGTTTAGTGGCTTACTTCCACAACCAATAAAAGTTATTTTGAAAAATGGTTCCTTTTTCCTAGAGCCTACTACTCCCTCTAAGTGAAAGGAATTAATTTGCCTCATCTCTCCGGAGTGACATATGGACAAAAAGTGAAGTGGAACATGGAAGAAAACAAAGGGAGAAATTAATTTATTTAAGACGACAAACATGTTTTTTTAATTGATACATATATTATAATCACATATCATGTACTTATCCAAAATGTACAATCAATGGTTCAAAATATCATCATATAACTATGCATTTATCATCAGGATTGACTTTTTAATTTTTGTGAAAAATAACATGTATAAAAAAAGCAATGAATTTCAAAGGATATCACAGCAATTAGTTGTAAAACAAATGTCAGAGTTTGGTTTGGGCCACAACTCCACAATTTTAGATTTTTACCTCTACTTGTCCAAGACACTGGAGACTAAAAGAAACATCAATATAATGATTCAGAAGTCATACTCATTTTTATACCCTACATTCTCTCTATAATTCCACATCACCTTTGATCTTTCTATCCCTCTCTTTGGGGTATTTGGACTATGACCATTCTACTTTTCTCATGTTGGAAGGGTCTGTCAGTAATATGGGGTAAGGAGATGGAACTAGCTGATGTTCTGGGGAGGCTGGCAACCTCAGTGTCATGGTTTATCTGGTCCAGGGACCCATCTGGAGCTTGCAGTTTTCTGAAAAGTTACCCTAGTGTCTGAAAACTTTGTAGGATCTTATATATTGCCCTAGGTGTTCTTTAGGATTGGCAAAAATGGTCTTGGTTGGGATTGGCAAGTTATGATACATAGTAATGTCTGACTGAAGCTTGCCTAAGAATAACTTCCAAAGTAGCCTCTCAACTCTATTTGAACTCTTTCAGTCACTGACTGATACCTTATTTGTTATGCTTCTTTCTCTCCTTTTAGTCAGGATGGCATTGTTAATCCCATGGTGCCAGGGCCAGGTTCATCTCTGATGCTAAAGTTTAATAGTTCCATATTTTTTCTACCATATCTCAAGGGACTTTGCCAATATTTTTTTATTATCTGGTTAATATACTTTGGGATATATTCAGGCATTACATTAATCTACACAGGATTAAAGGCCCTCTTTCCTATTCTGGGCTTCCTGAGTTTGGATTGATTAAATGATCTATCCAGACAGGTTGAGTTAGATTATGTGCTACAGAAAATATAGGTTCTGGGCAAAATAAATCTTTCTTCATTTGATCTCAAAGTGTATATGTGGTTCTAAAATACAGACAGTGTCTTCCTTACCCTGATATTCTGAATTATCTTAATCTGGACCTGATTGGCTTCATTCTTATCTCTAAATACTAGGTTATACATACATAAAACAGTCTCTCAAAATCCAGAAATAATTTCTGCTCCAGACTGAATGTAACTTATAAAAGCTTACAATCTAGGCCCATGTTTCCTTATAACTATTTTCTAAATGAGATCATACAAAATTTGTTCTTCTGTTTCTGCCTTATTTTGCCTCACCAAATGTCCCACAGGTTCATTCCCATCATTGTATGCCTCACAACTTCATACCTTTTTGTAAGAGAACCATGTTTGGGCATATGTTTATACCATCATTGACCAATCTACTTCTCAGTCAGTGCATCTTTCAGCCACCTTTATCTACTGGGCCTCATGTAAAATGTACAAGTCAATAGTCCATCACACTCTCAAATTTACATAATTTCATTTTTCCTGAGAGAGATAGCCTATAAACACACCCTCACCAAATATAAAATCCAAATCTCCTCCTAACTCTTATCCTTCCCCCCATTATGTACTTCTGGTATTGCTGTGGTACTGTTGATGTTTTCCTGTTACACATAGCCCAGAGCAGGCAATATAATTCCCCCCCCATATCCCCAAATTATACACTCTCTGTACAAGATTCATTCCTTTGCAATAATTCATGGAAGTACTTATTTATATTCATAGAGTTAATTGGTGGGACAGGTGAGTCTATACAACCCCTTTTAATCATGTTCACCTTCAGTGTGGTAATACTACTTATAGACCCACTAGTGAACCACCTTCACTTCAACCTATTCCCTTACATATGAGTTCAACCTCATTAGCTAACTGTTCACCCATCTCTAGCTTCTAAGTCCCCTGTATTCTGTATTATAAGCCTCTGGTTTTACCTGTGCCATGGTCATAAAATTGGGTCACACAGTATCTATCCTTTTATGTCTGGCTCATTTCACTCAGCATTATGTTCTCAAGGCTCCCATCTTCTCATATGCTTCAGGATGTCATTTTGTCTTACTGTTGCATAATATTCCATCGTGTGCATATACCACACTTTATTAATTCATTCATTGGTTGATGGGCACTTGGATTGTTTCCAAGTGATTGTGAATAGTGCTGCTATGAACATCGGTGTGCAAAGCTCTGTTTGTGTCACTTCTTTCTGCTCTTCTGGGTATATATCGAGTAGTGGTATTGCCAGTCATAGGGCAACAACATTATCTGAGGAACTGCCATGCTGTCTTCCATAGTGGCTGTACCATTATCCCCACCATCAGTGCATAAGTGTCCCAATTTCTCCACATCTGTAGTTTCCTGTTTGCTTAGTAGCAGCCATTCCTATAGGTGTGACATGGTATCTCATTGTAGTCTTGAGCTGCATTTCTCTTATAGCTGATTAGAATGAGCAACTCTTCATTTACTTTTTAGCCATCTGTATTTAATCTTCAATAAAATGTCTATTCATATTTTGAGGCTACTTTATAATTGGGTTGCTTGTTCATTTGTTGTTGAGTCATATGATTTCTTTACACATACAGGATATCAAATCTTTATTCGATGTATGATTTCCAAATATTTTCTCTCATTGAATTGGCTGCCTCTTCACATTTTCGACAAAGTCTTTTGAGATGCAAAAGCATTTGATTTTAAGGAGGTCCCATTTGTGTTTTTTCTTTTGTTGCTTGTGCTTTGGGTGTAAAGTTTAGGAAGCTACCTCCTATTACCAGGTCTTGAAGTTGTTTCCCTACATTTTCTTCTAGGAGTTTTATGGTAGTAGTTCTTATGTTTAGGTATTTGATCCAATTTGAGGTAATTTTTGTATAGGGTATAAGGTAAGGGTCTTCATTCATTCTTCTGGTTATTGCTATCCAGTTCTCCCATGCCTATTTATTGAAAAATATATTTTGTCTCAGTTCAGTGGATTTGGGGTCCTTGCTGAAGATCAGCTTACCATAGGTTTGGTGGTCTATTTCTGTACTCTTGATTCAATTCTATTGGTCAATACTTCTGTCTTTGTGTCAGTTACATGCTTTTTTTTTTTTAAATACCATGCTGTTTTGACCACTGTGGCTTTATAATAAATTTTAAAATCAGGGATTGTTAATCTTCCCACTTCACTCTTCTTTTGTAGGATGCTTTTAGCTATTTGGTGTCTCTTTCCCTTCCAGATGAATTTGGTAAATAGCTTTTCCAATTCTTCAAAGTAGATTGATGGAATCTGTGGATCAATTTGGGTATACTTTGCATGTTAACTGCATTTAACCTTCCTATCCATGAGCATGTAATGTCTTTCCACCTATTTAGATCTGCTTTGATTTCTTTTAACAATGTTATGTAGTTTTCTGTGTACAAGTTCTTTTCATTCCTGGTCAAGTTCATTCCTGGATACTTGTTTCTTTTTCTTGTTATTTTGCATGATTTTTTTCTCCTTAATTGACTTTTCAGTTAGGTCATTGCTTGTGTATGGAAACATTACTGATTTTTGCACATTAATATTTTTTTTTGCAAGAGAGTGTGGTCTGGGAGTTGAACCTGGGTCTCCCACATGAAAGGAAGGCATCCTAACCACTGAACTACCCATGCACCTATGCACATTAATTTTATAACCTGCCACCTAGTTGAATTTGTTTATTTTCTCAAGTAACTTTATTGTAGTTTTCTCAGGATTTTCCAAGTATAGTATCATGTCATCTGCAAATAATGAAAGTTTAACTTCTTCCTTTCCAATATGGATGGATTTTATTTCTCTTTCCTGCTTGATTGTTTTTGCTAGAACTTCTACTACAAAGTTAAATAATAGTGATGACAGAGGCATCCTTGTTTCATTCCCAATCTTAGGGGGAATGCTTTCAGCCTCTCACCATTGAGTACAATGCTGGCTATGTGTTTTTCATATATACCTTTTGTCATATTGAGAACTTTGCCTTTGATTTCTAAATTTTGAAGTACTTTTGTCAGAAAAAGGTGTTGAATTTTGTTGAATGCTTTTTCAGCATCAATTGAGATGGTCGTATGATTTTTCCCTTTTGATTTGCTAATGTGCTGTATTACATTAACTGATTTTCTTATATTGAACCTTCCTTGCATTTCTGGTATAAACGCCACTTGGTCATGTGTATAATTCCTTTAATGTGTTATTGGATTTGATTAGCTAATATTGAGTTGAGATTTTTTGCATCTTTGTTCATTAGGGAGATTGATCAGTAGTTTTCCTTTCTTGTAGCATCTTTACCCAATTTTGCTGATGTTGGCTTCATAAAATGAGTTAGGTAGTGTTCATTTTTCCTTAATATTTTGGAAAATTTGAGTAGGTTTGGTGTTTGTTCTTTTGGAATGTTTGATAAAATTATCCTGTGAAGCCATCTGGCCCTGAAGTTTTCTTTGTAGGAAGATTTTTGATGACAGACTGAATCTCTTTACTTGTGTTTGGTTTGTTGAGATCTTCTATTTCTTCTTGAGTCAGTGTAACTTGTTCACACGCTTCTAGGAATTTGTCCATTTCATTTATGTTGTCTAGTTTGTTGGTGTACAGCTATTCATAGTATCATCTTATGATTTTTAAAAATTTCTTCAAGTTCTGTGGTAATGACTCCCCTCTCATTTCTGATTTTGTTCATTTGTATCTTCTGTCTTTTTTCTTTGCCAATTTTGCTAGTGGCCTGTCCATTTTGTTGATTTTATCAAATAACCTACCTTAGTTTTATTGATTCTTTCTATTATTCTTTTGTTCTCCCATTCATTGAACTGCTATTTTATGATAATGTTAATGATATAATTTAATGATAACTGATATCTGCTATTTTTCTATTTATTCTTTCAAATTTTTATGCTCTTCTAGTGTTTTCTTAATCTCCTTTATGTCATTAGCAATCTTTTATTTTGTTTAGTAATGTTATATGAACATCTTTGATTAATTGTTCCAATTAATGTCTGTGTCTTCTCCAGTGTTTTGATTGGTCATTAGGCTGGGCTATATCTGTATGTTCACATGCTTAGTTATCTTCTGTTGCTTTGATGTTTGTTAGGCATTAAACATCTCTTCTTTTATTTGTTCGGGGTTAGTTTGCTGTTCTTTCTGTAGTTCCTGCAGGTGAGCACTTAAGTTTTTGATTTTTTCTTTCTTCTTTTTTAATGTAGGAATTTAGAGCAATAAATTTCCCTCTCAACACAGCCTTTGCCTGCATCCTATAAGTTCTGATATGTTTCATTCTCATTTTCATTAGTCTAATTAGAAATTAGAAATTTTCTGATTAGAAAAATTAGCTACTGATTTTTCTAGCAATTTCTTCTTTGACCCACTGTTTTGTTTTTAGAGTGTGTTATTTAATGTCCATATACTTGTGAAAGTTCTGGTTTTTGGTGGTTATTGATTTCCACCTTCATTCTATTGTGATCAGAGAAATTGTCTTGAATAATTTCAATGTTTTCAAATGTATAAAGACCTGTTTTGTGCCCCAGCATATGATTTATCTGGGAGAATGTTCTAAAAGCATTAGAGAAGAATGTATACCTTGGTGTTTTGGGGTGTAATGACTTTCATATATCTGCTAGTTCTAATTCATTCAGCAAATAGTTTTAGTTCTCTATTTCCTTGTTGATCCTCTGTCTGTTTGTTCTATCTATAGAGGAGAATATACTATTATTGTTGAGACATCTATTGCTCCCTTTAGTTTTGTGAATGTTTATCTCATGTACTCTTGAATGCCTTGATTGGGAACATAAATTTTTATGATTGTTATTTCTTCTAGGTGAATTGTCTGTTTTATTAATATATATTGTTCTTTTTGTGTCTTATGATGTCTTTATATTTAAAGTCTATTTTGCCTGATATTAGTATAGCTACTCCTCCTTTCTTTTGATTACAGCTCACATGGAACATCTTTTTCCTTCCTTTTACTTTCAATCTATCTGTATCCTTGTGTCTAAAATGAGTCTCTTGTAAGTAGCATATAACTGGATTATTTTTCTTAATTCTGCCCATCTGTATCTTTTAATTGGTAAATGTGGTTTGTTAACATTGAAAGTCATTGCTGTGAAGGCATTTCTTGAATCCAACACCTTATCCTTTGGATTTTATTTGTCAGATCTATGTATCCTTTTCCCTCTTTTTTTTATCCTTTAAGTTACCCTTACTGGTACTCTTCAGTTCTGTGCCTCTTCCAGACCTCCATCTCCTGTCACTTTCTCCAGACAGCAGAACTCCCTTTATTATTTCTTGTAGTGCCAGTTTCTTGTTGACAAATTCTCTCAGCATTTGTTTGTCTGTGAAAATTTTAATCTCTCCCTCAGTTTTGAAGGACCATTCTGCTGGGTACAGAGTTCTTGGCTGGAAGTCTTTCTCTTTCAGGATCTTAAATATATCATAATACTGCCTTCTTGCCTCCATGGTGCCAGTTAGTTAGTCCGAACTCAGTCTTACGTAGTTTCCCTTGCATGTAGTAGATTGTTTTTCTCTTGCTGCTTTCAGGGTTTTCTGCTTCTTTTCAACATTTGACATACTGATTAGCATGTGTCTTGAGGTAGGCCTGTTTGGATTTCTTTGATTTGCATATTTATGTCCTATATAAGTGTTGGGAAGTTTTCCCCCATTGTATCCTCGACTAATTTTCCAAGTTCTTTATTCTTCTCTTCTCCTCCTGGGACACTGATGATTCTTATATTTGTGCACCTGTTCTGTCCATCATTTCCCTGAGATCCTATTAAAATTTTTCCATCTTTTTGCCATTTGCTTATCTGTGTGTTACAAATCATTTGTCCTGTCATCTAGTTCACCTATTCTTTCTTCTGCTTCTATAAATATGCTGTTATGTGTGCCTAGTGTATTTTTAATTTGGTCTACAGCATTTTTAATCTCTGTGATAGCTGCTATTTTTCTATTTATTCTTTCAAATTTCTTTTTATGCTCTTCTAGTGTCTTATGAATTTCCTTTATGTCCTTTGCCATCTATTATTTTATTTAGTAATATTATATGAACATCTTTGGTTAATTGTCCCAATGTCTGTGTCCCCTCCAGTGTTTTAATTGGTCATTAGGCTGGGCTATATTTGTCTGCATCTTCACAGGCTTAGTTATCTTCCATTGCCTTTGAGGCATGTAAATACCTTGATAGGGCTACTTTGGAAGTTGATTTTCTTCAGTAGTCTAAAGCTTTGTATTTGTGGGATGGGTATGGAGTAGGATGCGAGGCATAGGGTGGGGCACAACTGTGTGGTGATGGGTTGTGGCACAGGTATAAACATGGGTCAGGGACACTACAGCGTGACTGTGAGCATGGGGAGTGGTGCATGGGGTTGTGTAGGTGCAATGCAGCAGCTGTGCAGGCTGGATGCAGTTCATGCAGGCCTTGAAGCACAAGAGCAGTGTGCTGTATGGGGGACACAGAAATAGAGCATGGTGGGAGGTATATGGGGCCTGTGCACATGCATGGGTGCTGGTACCCATGTAGGATTTGGGTGAGTGAGTGGAGCATGGGGTTCATGGGTATTAAAGTGTGGGCTAAGGGGCACAGAGGTTGAGGTACAGGAACAGCAGAGTATGGGTGTTCTTCCATGTTGAGGGTGGGGTCCAGTGGGGCTAGGATGTGGATGTGTGATTGTACAGTGGTACAGCACAAGTCACAGTGATTGCAGGATGTAGGTCAGGGGCAGGTGATGTCTGGTGGGTGGGACCTTGGTGCAGGCACGCAGTTGCAAGTGGTTGGAACAGGGGTGCATTCATATGCAGGGTGGGGGCTATGTGGCTTAGATGCACATGAGCATCTGCCAGGTGTCAGAGCAGCGTGGTTATACCCAGGAGTGAGATAATGATGTGCACATGTGCAGGGCAGGTGATGTGGGTTGCAGGAATCAAGAGGTAAGTGCTTGGATGCATGGATGCCTGGCTGGGACGATGCAGCTGTGTGCACATGTGGGTCTGAGAGGCAGGTCCCTGGTATGTGCATGTGTAGGGGTTGGGGGCCTTATTGCCCATGCACAGAGCTCAGCAGCAGCAGGTTGGGATTGCTTCTGCATGGGCTGGGGTTGGGTGTGATGCTGATGTGCAGATCAGCACTTGTCCAGAGCTGGGTGTGAGTGAAAGGGGTGCATGTGTGCATGTACATAACTCTGGAGGTCTGGACACTGATGTACATTAGGGGGAAGGGGTAGAGTTGCATGGCTGTATGGGCTCATGGCAGGTGTGGCCCAGGTGTGAAGGTAAGTGCCTACAGACCAGATGTTCAGGTAACAATCTGCAGGGGGCAGGGAAGGGGAGGTCAGTGTCAAGGGACTGGGCAAAGATGCAGGTGTGTTGGGAGGGGTATGGCAAGACTGTGCTTGTATAGGAGAGGTGGGTTGAGCTGGGGCAGGCATGTGAGTATGCACAGGCAGGGATGCATGGGGGGATGTTGAGGCAGTGGTACCTGGAGTGCTGTGGGGGTTGGGTTATGGGGTTCAGATGTGCGTGGTATGGGCAGAGTTATGGCTTGTGGGGCAGGGGCAATGTGTGTGAATATAGCATGTTCAAGGAACATGGCTTGACTTACTTCCTAGTCCCTGTCTCCCTGTTTGTGCACTCCTCTGGGCTCCAGACCTCCATTTGGAAAGGGGCACATTAGGCTGTTTGCACTAGCTGGATGGTCTCTGGTTCTCTGCATTTCAATTCTTTAGTTTTTGCAACCAGGGCCTCCCTATGTGGTGTATAAGACCTTCCCAGGTCATTTAAACCCTAGAATCACTGTCCCAATTGCCTTCCCATCCCTTCTCTAGCTGTTTCTTAAAGCAGGGGTGAGCTAGACCTATCCTATCCTGACATCTTCCCAGTATTCCTCAAATGTATTTTTAAGCCATGGATGGCTGTGTAGAGTTATTATAGATCTAAATAGTGCCATGCTGTATATCTAAAGCTTTGGATCATTTTTAGTTTAATGACAAAATCTGCATTTTAAAAGGTCAGCCAATGAATTAAACATGTGCATGGTAGATTTTTGCATTGCTCTACCATTTCAAAGATATGACCCAGTGGAGAAGGCAATATATCTGATGTACAATGAAATCAGGGTTTGTTATCAAACAAGCTTTCTTGAACATTTATAAGATTGAAAAGGAGAAAAAAGTGAACCTTGTTACTAGGAGGAAATGTAGGCTTCAGTTACACAATTACAGAATAGCTGCCCTCAAAGTAAAAAAAAAATACATTTAACTATGGTAAAAACTTCAGTTAACATGAGTGAGTGCGAGCATTGAAACAAACAGAAACAGATTGATCTATAAATTAAATTCAGCTCTTTGAACTGAATCCCATTGTGCAGTTGGAGGTTGAAGGGAGAGATGTATGTGAGGAAGATATGCCCTTGTTGAGTGAATTGTGAAGGAGCAAAGCCTTTATGTAAACAGGACAAAGAAAGCAAAATTGTAGTAAACACTAGGTTATAAGGCTCTGACAAAGAAGTGATTACTAGTGAATCATGCTAGTGACCCAGAAAATCAGGAGAGTTCATTAGAGCAATATCAAGTGGTTTGAAAATACATTATAATGTCAGAATAGCTTCAGATAATACATGTTATTAAGGAAATGATTTCAGTGAGGTAACACATAGTTTGGTTAAAGAAATTTTTGTTGAACATCCTTATTAGATCAAGGGACATTAATTCCACTCAGAGCTGATATCAAATGAAGGATTACAAACACCACTAAGAACAAAGAATAGCCAAATTAGAAACATGGTGGGAAGACAAAGGGCAAGGACTATGCTGGACAGATATGGAATGAATACCTTGGTTGGGAAAAGAATGTTCTTAGATATTTTGTGGTAAAGAAATAGATATAAGCAATATCTACCTCTACTTGGCACCTGTGAATTCCACAACAACAGCAGAAACAATCACAGCAATGAAAAATACATAGGGATGCTTTTTAAAGGTAACATTAAATTTCAAAAAAAATAAAGTCCAAATAATAAATCTATGACATAAGACTATTTGGAAGTGTTTGTGCAAAAGGCATCACTCCTCTAACAGTGCTTGGATCCAGATGGTCAGGCTGTAGCACAAAATATGCAAACTGAAGGGGAGGCTTTTCAGTAGCATTTATAAGGACTGTCTTAGAGAAGCCCAACAGAGGAAGTTATCTGGATAAGGACTGTTACCATTTTTCAGAAGGTAAGAGAATGAACTCAACTAGCAGCAGTGGACCATTTCCCAAAATAGCCCTTAACAATAAGGACATCTCAGCATTTTAACTTCATTTGGGATGGAGTCACAGCAATGAAGAAATTTGCTCCCATGAAGTGTCAAAACCCTTAGGAACATACTTTTACTTATCACAATCTACATTTCTCACTAAAAACAGATTCCTGTCCTCAGCATTTTAATATGGTCACTTTAAGAAGAAAAATAATTTAACTATATTTTGAAGTACATTACAGTTGTAGTCAAGTAGTTTATAGTGGCCAATTCTTTGTGCAAGAGTGGGGTGGGGTGGGGGATATGCAACTAAAGAATGGAGTTCCAAGAGCAAATTCGTAGTCTTTATTTGAGGTAAAATGCTCATATGTTTAAAGAAATTATTTCTTCCAGGAAGACCATTTTGCTATCTGAAGAAAAATTTATTTCAAAAGGTACAAATTCAGTATGATTAAGCTTTACAGGTGCTACATTTTCTATTATAAGCAAATCTCAGATAAGGTAAATTTGCCTCAATTAGATGATCAGTTTGAATCCAAGAGAGAATTTATTTTACTTTCCTTTCTCATAGCCATCAATTTTCTTTTGATTGCCCACGTATATATGAAATTGTGTTATGTCCTACACAAACTTAATAAAGTGAGGCCCAATTCTTGTTCTAAGTAGCATATGTTCAGCATATGCTGCAATTACTGTTAAACATGGAGTAAATCCTTATACCTTGGTTTATAGATTATATACAAAATTGTGCTCTTTCATTAAAATGGGTTTATAAAGTTTTTTATTTTGAACATGGAGGCACCTGGGGTAGATGATAAAGATGAGCTGGTCTCAATTTCATGTTTGTGGTAAGGACTGACTTTTTACAATTATAAAAGTACTTTAACGATTAAGCCTTATGGAACCATTAATTACATTTATTATTTAAAAGGCATAATGGGAAAAAATGAAGCCAGGATGAATTTAGGGAAAAGACACAAAATTAGTGCCTAATAAGCAGCTTTATTTGTGCCACAAGAGTAGGTGAAAGTTACGGGTAGAAAATAAATTACCATAGTGACTTAAAATGAGAATACAGGAAATGTGCTGGAGGAAAGTGATAATCATTAGGATGCTACAACTTAAACATTAAGTAGTGACAAGCTGGCTACCCTCTTGGCCTCTTGGTTCATAATCTGTCAATAAATCTCACATTCTCATATTAATCAAAACTTATTGTCCATTGCCAATGGAACAATAAAAAAAAAGTAGTCATGTTCTTTTCTCAGCCCTTTTTTAATTAGGGCTTATTTCTGAACTTCCACTATAAATGGATCAATCAATATTTTGTTTCCTTGTAACCCATGTTGCTTTTCAAAAATATCACAGACTTCCATACATTTAAAATCTGGTGTAAGAAATGAGATGCTCGTCAATGAGTAAATTGTTTCAAAGCAAAGGAGTTTTAGTATTTAATATTTAGTAATGCATTATACCTAAGACATTTCCTACCCCAAGAAACAGAATTGAGTTCCAAGGAAAAACAGCAGCAATCAAACATCTCAGTACTACAACAAAATCAAATCTAGCTATGTTTATTTCTTCAATGAATTTTTAATTGAGATATAATCATACAAAGTGTACAATCAGTGGTTCACAGTATCAACATAAAGCTGTGCATTCACCATTACAATAAATTTTTGAACATTGTCATTACTCCAAAAACAATAAAAATAAGAAAAAAAAGTAAAAGGAACACTCCAAACATCCCATATTCTCCATGTCCTCCTATTGTTTATTTATTTAATCTCCTTTTCTTCTTACTCTTCTGTCTTTACACTGGATAAAGGGAGTGTCAGTCACAAGGTTTTCAAACTCACATTTTCACACCTTAAAAGCTCTACAGTTATTCAATCATCTTCAAGAATCAAGATTATTGGATGACAGTTCAACAGTTTCAGGTATTTCCCTGTAGCTACTCCAATACCAAAAACTGAAAAGGGATATCTATAAACTGCATAAGAATAACCTCCAGAAAGACCTCTTGACTCTATTGGAAATCTTTCAGCCACTGAGGCTTTATTTATTTATATGTTTTTTGCATGGACAGCACTGGGAATCGAACTTGGGTCTCTGGCATGGCAGTTGGATATTCTGCCACTGAGCCACTGTAGCACCACCCCTGAGACTTTATTTTGTTTCATTTATCTCCACCCTTCTGGCCAAGGAGTCTTTCTCAATCTCGTGTTGCCAAGGTCAGGCTCAACCCCGGGAGTCATGTTCCATGTTGCCATGGAGATTTACATCTCTGGGAGTCATGTCCCAGGCAGGGGAGGGAGGGCAATGAGTTTACCTTTGGAGGTTGCTTAGAGAGAGAAGCCACATTTGAGCAGCAAAAGAGGTTTTCTGGGGTGACCCTTAGACATTATCATAAATAGGCTTAGCTTCTCTTTTGCAGGAATAATATAAATTTTGCACCAAATAAGAGTTCCTTCCTTGCATCTCATACAGAAGTTGAAGTTTTGAAATACAGTTAATATTATCCTTTACCATTTAACCTGATTTATCTTAGTCCTACTCATATCAGTTCATTCATATCTCTAACTGAAGTTTGATTACTTTTTCAGTATTTTTAACAGTTGCTGTATGGGTAATGCTGACTTTCATACCTGCAGAACTCTAGCTCTGGGTCTCATGTGTCACATAAATACCCAAAGTTTCATGGAGTGACCAGGTTATACAGAAAGAGCTCAGAATCTCAGAATTTAGAAATAACAATTACAGTTCTGGAATAGATGTGACTGCAGCAAGAATTTACAAACTAGGAACCTTAAAATAGGCCTTCACTTGATAACCTATGTTCTCAAATTCAATTCTCAGAGTTTGCACATCATAGTTAGTCCCTATTAGTGGAGCATTATAATATTTGTCATTCATTTCTGTTTTATTTCACTCAATTTACTGTCTGCAAGCTTCATTCACCTAGTGGCATGTCTCATGACTTCACTCCTTCTTGTAGTCACTCAATAACCTTCTGTATGTAGATACCACACTTCCCCCTTCCGGTCTTCAGGTGATGTGCACTTAGGTCACCTCCGTACATTGCAATTTACAAACAATGTCACCATAAACATAAACACCAGTATGCAAATATCATTCATGTGCCCACTCTCCATTCTTCCAAAGATACACGTAACTATGTGGTTGAAGGATCGTATGGCAATCCCACTCTTCGCCTCCTGTGGAACCACCTCACTGTGCTCCAGTGGGGCTGCACCACTCTACTTCCCTACCAACAGTGCATAGGTACATTTCTCTCTCCACATTTTCTCCAGTACTTACATCCCTCTGTTCACTTTTTAAAAAATATTTTTACTGAGAAATATCTGCACAAATAAAGTTCAACTGTATACAATCAATGGCTCACAATATCATCATATAATTGTGTATTCTTCACTATGATCATTTTTAGAACATCTGCATCACTCCAGAAAAAAATAAAAAGAAAAAAGAACACAGATATACCATGTCACTTACCCCTCCCACATTGACCCACAGTATTACTTTCTATTTTCTTTTTTTTTTATGAAAAATAACATACATACGAAAAAGCAAAAAAAATTCAAGCACAGCACAGTTAGTTGTAGAACAGATTTCAGAGTTTGGTATAGGTTACAGTTCCTCAATTTAAGGTTTTTACTTCTAGCTACTGTAAAATACTGGAGACTAAAAGAAATATGAATTTAATGATTCAGCAATCAAATTCATTTGTTAAAATCTACCTTCCATGTATAATTCTACCATCACCTTTGCTGTTTTTATCCCTTCTTTTAGGGATATTTGGGCTATGGCCACTCTAAAATTTTCATGTTGGACGGGGCTGTCAGTAATATGGGGTAGGGAGATGGAACTAGCTAATGTTCTGGGGAGGCTGGTCCTTCTAGGTTTCAGGATTTATCTGGTCCAGGGACCCTTCTGGAGGTTGTAGGTTTCTGGAAAGTTACCCTAGTGCATGGAACCTTTGTAGAATCTCATATATATATATATATATATTGCCCTAGGTGTTCTTTATGATTAACTGGAATGGTTTTGGTTGGGGTATGGCAAGTTATGATAGGTAGCAATGTCTAACTGAAGCTTGCATGAGAGTAACCTCCAGAGTAACCTCTTGACTCTATTTGAACTTTCACAGCCACTGATACTATATTAGTTACACTTCTTTTCCCCCTTTTGGCCAGGATGGATTGTCGATCCCATGGTACCAGGGCCAGACTCATTCCTGGGAGTAACCTCCCATGCTGCCAGGGAGATTTTCATCCCTGGATCTCATGTCCCATGTAATGGGAGGACAATGATTTCACTTGCAGAGCTGAGCTTAGAGAAAGTGAGGCCACATTGAGGAACAAAAGAGGTCCTCCAGAAGTAACTCTTAAGCATATGTATAGGTAGGCTGAGCTTCTCTGCTACCCACATGAGCTTCACAAGAGTAAGCCTCAAGATCAAGGACTTGATCTATTGATTTTGGTGTCCCTAATGTTTGACACAGTATCAGGGGGTTCCCTGATGGAAAAAATTAATACTTACATATTTTTCCCATCCCTCAAGGGAATTTGCCAATATTTTTTATTATCTGCTTAATATGCTCTTGGATGTATCTAGGTATTACATTAAGCTATACAGGAATAAAGGTCCACTTTCTTATTCTGGGCTCCTTGGGTTTCAATTGTTTAAATGAGCTATACAGACAGGTTGAGTTAGATTATGTGCTACAGAAAATTTAGCTTCCAGACAAAATAAACCTTTCCTCTTTTGATTTAGAAGAATAGGTGCAGTTCCAAAATATAGAGAATGTCTTCCTCACCTTTGTTTTTTCAATTGCATTAATCCAGACCTGATTGACTTCATTCTTGTATCTAAATACCAAGTTATACAAATATAAAACAGCCCCTAAGAATCCAGAAATCACAATTACTGCTCCAGACTAAATGTGATCATTATTAGAGCTTTCAATCTAGATCCTTGTTTTCTTATAAGCATTTTCTAAAGGAGACCATACAATAATTATTCTTTCATTTCTGGCTTATTTTGTCTCACCAAATGTCCCACAGGTTCATTCACATTGTTGCATGCCTTATGACTTCATTCCATTTTGTGGCAGCACAATACTCTGTCATGTATTCACCATCATTCACCCATCTACTTCTCAGTCAGTGCATCCTTCAGCCACCTGCATTTATTAGGCATCATGTATAATGCCCAAAGTCCACAGTCCATCATCACTCTCAATTTTAGATAATTTCATTGTTCCAAAGAGAAAGATAACCAATAAACACATCCCTACCAAATAGGAAATCTAAACCTTGCCTTAATTCTTCTCCCTCCCCCCATTATTTACCTCTGCTGTTGCTGGGGTACTGCTTGTGTTTTACTGTTAAACATAGCCCATAGCATGCAATGGCAGTTCCCCCCATACCCTGGACTTAAACACTCTTTGCACACAAATCATACCTTTGAAGTAGTTCTTGGAAGAATTAATTTATATTTCTAGTGTTAATCAGTGGAGCACATGGGTCTATAAAACACCTTTCAATCATGTTCACCTTCAATATGGTAATATTATTTATAGACCCACTAGAGAACCACCTTCACTTCTATCTATTCCCTTACATTTGAGTTCAACCTCAATAGCTAACCATTCACCCATCTCTAGCTTCTATGTATCTTTAAGTCCCCTATATTCTGTATTATAAGCCTCTGATTATACCTTTACCATGGTCATAAAAGTAGAGTAATACGGTATCTCTCCTTTTGTGTCTGACTTATTTCACTCAGCATTATGTCCTCAATGCTCATCCATCCTGTCATGTGCTTCAGGACACCATTTCATCTTACTGCTTCATAATATTACATCATATGTATATACCACATTTTGTTAATCCACTCATCTGTTGATGGACATTTGGGTTGTTTCCATCTTTTGGTAATTGTTCATTCCTAAGTAATTGATTCATTTAGTTGTTATTTTGAGTGGAATTTTTTCCTTAACTATCTATTCAGTTAGGTTATTTCTTATGTATAGTAATGTTACTGATTTTTGCAAATTAGTTTCATATCCCACCACCTTGGTGAATTTGTTTATTAGCTCAAGTAACTTTGTTTAAGATTTCTCAGGATTTTTCAAGTATGGTATCATGCCATGTAATGACCTATTTATGTCTGTCAGGTCTAATTCTTTTATCAAGTTGTTTATTTTCTCTATTTCCTTGCTGATTTTCTTTCTGGTTGTTCTATCTATAGAGGAGAGTGGTGTATTAAAGTCTCCTACTATTATTGTTGAAAGATCTATCGCTCCCTTCAGTCTTGCCAATGTTAGTCTTATGTACTTTGGAGCTCCTTGATTGGGAGCATAAATATTTATAATTGTTATTTCTTCTTGGTTAATTGTCCGTTTATTAATATATAGTGTCCTTATTCGTCTCTTATGATGTCTTTCTATTTAAAGTCTATTTTTCTGATACTAGTTGTTCTAGTTTGCTAGCTGCCAGAATGCAATATACCAGAAGTGGAATGGCTTTCAAAAGGTGGAATTTAATGAGTTGCTAGTTTACAGTTCTAAGGCTGAGAAAACGTTCCAATTAAAGCAAGTCTATAGAAATGTCCAATCTAAGGCATCCATCCAGGGAATTATACCTTGGCTGAAGAAGGCCAATGAAGTTCAGGGTCTCTCTCTCAAGTAAGAGGGCACATGGTGAACACAGTCAGGGCTTCTCTCTGGGCTGGAAGGGCACGTGGAGGACACAACGTCATCTTCTAGCTTTCTTTCCTGGCTTCCGGTTTCATGAAGCTCCCCAGGAGGCGTTTTTCTTCTTCATCTCCAAAGGTCTCTGGCTGGTGGACTCTCTGCTTCGTGGTGCTGCAGCATTCTCTGCTCTCTCTGAATCTCTTATTCTCCCAAATGTTTCCTCTTTTATAGGACTCCAGTAAACCAATCAAGACCCACCCAAATGGGTGGAGACATGTCGCCACCTAATCCAGTTTAACAACCACTCTTGACTACATCACATCATCCAGGGAGATGATCTGATTAGTTTCAAACATACAGTATTGAATAGGGATTATTCTACCTTTATGAAATAGGATTTTGATTGAAACATGAATTTTCTAGGGGTCATACTTCCTTTCAAACCAACACACTTGTATAGCAACTCCTGCTTTCTTTTGGTTACAGCTTGTGTGGAACATCTTTTACCATCCTTTCACTTTCAATCTATTTGTATCCTTGTGTCTAAAATGAGTCTCTTGTAAGCAGCATATAGATGGATTATATTTTTTAATCCATTCTGTCAATCTGTATCTTTTATGTGGTAAGCTTAGACCATTAACATTCAAAGTTATTACTGAAAAGGTCTTTCTGGAATCCACCATTTTATCTTTGAGATTTTGTCAGAACTAAATATTCTTTTCCTTCTTTTTTTTTATCCTTTAAGTTACCCTTTCTGGTACTCTTTAATTTTGTGCCCTCCTCCAGACCTCCCTCTACTGTCTTTTTTTTTCAACTGGTAGAATTCCCTTTAGTATTTCTTATAGGGCCTGTCTCTTGTTGACAAATTCTTTCAACCTTTGTTTGTCTGTGAAAATTTTAATCTCCCCCTCAGATTTGAAGGATAATTTGTCTGGGTACAGAATTCTTGACTAGAAGTCTTTCTCTTTCAGGATCCTAATTATATCATACCACTGCCTTCTCACCTCCATGGTACCAGTTGAGTAGTCTGAGCTCAGTCTTATGTGTTTTCCTATGTATGTAGTAGATTGATTTTCTCCTGCCACTTTCAGAATTTTCTGCTTCTTTTCAACATTTGACAGACTAATTAGTATGTGCCTTGGGGAAGGCTTATTTGGATTTGTTCTATTTGGAGTTCGTTGGGCTTCTTTGATTTACATATTTATGTCCTTTATACGTGTGGAAAGTTTCCCCCCATTATATCCTCAAATAATCTTCTTAGCTGTGTACTCCTCTCTTCTTCTGGGACACTGATGATTCTTATATTTGTGTGCTTTGTTTTGTCCATCATTTCCTTGAGATCCAATTCAAATTTTTCCACCTTTTTTTGCATTTGCTGTTTTGAGTGTTTGAATGCTCAGGCCTTCCACATTAGGCTGTTTTCAACAGCCTGATGGTCTCTGGTTCTCTGCTTCTCAGTTCCTCAGCTTTTGCAACTAGGGACTCTCTATGTGGTGTGAGAAGACTCTCCCTGGTCACTTACACCCTGGAATCACAATCTCAGTGATCATCCCATCTCTTCTCTAGCTGTTACTTGGAGGAGGGTTGAACCCAGTCTACCTTCTTCTGCCATATTCCCAGAACTCCCATGTTCATTTTTAAACAGTTTTATTCATACTTCAATATGTTAGTTTGCAAGCTACCAGAATGTGATATATCAGAACTGGAATGGCTTTTAAAAAGAGGAATTTATTAAGTTGCAAGCTTATAGTTCTAAGGCCATGAAAATGTTCAATTTAAGGCAAGGCTATAAGTGTTCAAATTAAGGTATCCAGGGAAAGATACCTTTACTCAAGAAGGCTGATGGGTCCAAAGCACCACTATCAGCTGGAAAGGCACATGGCAACATCTACTAGCTTTCTTTCTCAGCTTCTTGTTTCAAGAAGCTCCCACAGTGGTGCTTTCCTTCTTCATCTCAAAGATCTCTGGCTGTGTGGACTCTATTGGTTCTGGTTGCTCCTGTTATTTCTCTAGATTCTGTAGTTTCTCCAAAATGTTTCATCTTTTAAAGAATTTCAGTAAGCTAATGAAGACCCACCTAGAATGGGTGGAGTTACATCTCCCTCTAATCAAAGGTCATGCCCACTATTGGGTGAGTCATATCATCATAATGAGAATCTAATCAAATCTTCTACATTTAATTTTGAATCAGGATTAGAAGAAACAACTGCCTCCACAAGATTGGATCAGGAATAAAATATGGCTTTTCTGGGATGCATAATACTTTCAAACCAGCACACCTCATAAAATCCAAACTGAGTAAAAAAATCACTGGTTCCTGGTATAATCGCATAGCCATGCCATCACTACCACAATCTATAGGATTCTAAGCATGGCTAAGTTATACCATCACAGTCTTCATCCTACTCTTTCCTTCTGGTGTCATAAATGCCTCTGCACTCCTCCTTAAACTATACTCACACTCAGCTTTATTCAGTGTACTTACAGTATTGTCCTACCATCAGATAGTATTGTGCTATCAACTACTGGATCTTTACAATCAATCCTGTTGAACATTCTGTACTCCCTTAGCATCAAATGCCCAACTGCTACCCTCTTTCTATCTTCTGATAATCTTTCTTCTTAATTGTAACTCTCAAAGTTCACTCATTTATGTCAGCTCATATTAATAAGACCATACAATATTTGTTGGTTTGTTTCTGGCTAATATCACTCAGCATAATCTCCTCAAGGTTCATTCCCATTTTTAAATGCTTCACGACCTTATTCTGTTTTACTACTGCATAATATTCCATCATATGTATATATGTATATACGTTTTTTAGCCACTCTTCCATTGATAGACATTTGGGCTGTTTCCATCTCTTGGCAATTGTGAATAATGCTGCTATAAACATCAGAATGCAAATGTCCAATTGAGTTCTTGCCTTCCATTCCTCTGAATATATACCTAGTAATAGTATTGTTGAATCATATGGCAATTTTATGCTTAGCTTCTTGAGAAACCACCAAAATGACTTCCAGAGCTGCTACACCATTCTATATTTCCACCCACACTGAATAAGTGTACCTCTTTCTTCATATACTTTCCAGAACTTCTCATTTTCTGTTTATTTTGATAATGGCCATTCTAGTATGTGTGAGATGATATCACATTGTGGCTTTGATTTTCATTTCCATAATAGACAGTGAGGTTGAGCATCTTTTCATATGTTCTTTGATCCATTTGTATTTCCTCTTTGGAAAAAGTGTCTGTCCATGCTTTTTGCCCATTTTAAAATTGAGTTGTTTGTCTTTTTGTTGTTGAGTTGTCAGATCTCTTTATATGTGTGTTAGTTAGATTCACTTGTCAACTTGGCCAGGTGAGCATACCTAGTCTTGTTGCTGCGGACATAAGCCAACGGTACGTGAACCTCATCTGTTGCCAATTACATCTGCAGTCAGCTAGGAGGCGTGTCTGCTGCAATGAGTGACGTTTGGCTTAATTGGCTGGTGCTTAAATGAGAGAATGCAACGTAGCACAGCCT